>VWYE01009207.1:1748-19248 GCA_013398995.1 Alaudala cheleensis | reverse complement strand
GGGGGTCCCAGAGGGTCTGGAATGGGACTGGGGGTGTTTGACAGGAATCAGAACGTCCCACGTGAATCTTGGATATTTGGGATCCCCAGTTCTTTGGGTGGGAGAGGATGTGAGGATTTTGGGATCACAGAGGGTCTGGAATGGGACTGGAGCTATTGGAGGGAAATCAGAACATCCCAAGTGAATCCCGAGTTATTTGGGATATTTGGGATCCCCAGTTCTTTGGGTGGGAGAGGATGTGAGGATTTCGGGATCACAGAGGGTCTGGAATGGGCCTGGGGGTGTTTGACAGGAATCAGAACGTCCCACGTGAATCTTGGGATATTTGGGATCCCCAGTTCTTTGGATGGGATGGGATTTGAGGATTTTGGGGGGGTCCCAGAGGGTCTGGAATGGGACTGGAGCTATTGGAGGGAAATCAGAACATCCCAAGTGAATCCCGAGTTATTTGGGATATTTGGGATCCCCAGTTCTTTGGGTGGGACAGGATTTGGGGATTTCGGGGTCCCAGAGGGGCTGGGGGTGTCAGAGGGCACCCACATGGACCACGAGTTTTTTGGGATGTTTGGGATCCTCGTTTTTTTGGGATACAGTGGGACAGAGGATTTGCCACTTCCCAGCCCTCCGTGTGCAGCCTCTGGAATATTTGGGATGCTGCTCCCGGGGCAGGGATGGAATTCCCATTCCCGTTGGGATTGGGATGTGGATGTGGCCCTTGGGGACCCGGACTCCTCCTCCAAGGCTTTTCCAACCTCAAAAATCCCAGGATTCCATAACTTTTCCCGTCAGCAGTGGAAGCAAAATCTTGGAAAAACCACCATTCCAATGATTTTCCTTCTTTTCCTTGAATCCCATCCCCCTGTTCCGTGCCAGCATTTTTCCACGGGAGGGTTAATTCCTAAAAAAATAAATCCGGCGGAAAATTGCTGGGATTGGATTTTCCCGCTGCTCCTTGATGTCCCCTCCCTGCCATTCCCATCTCCATGGCGATGGACACAGGGATTTTCCAGCACTTCCCCTCTCCATTAAAAAGGGATTAAAGGATCCCAAAGCCCATCCCGGGCTCCTTTCATCTCCTGGAATTCCCGCTGGATTTGCCCTTTTTTCGCTGGAGCTTTGGGATGGGATCCGTGGAAATGAGGAGTGACACGGAGCCTCTTGGGGATGGGGATGCTGTGCCAGCATTCCCACCGGGAATTCTGCTGCTTCTCCTGCTTATTTCATGGAATATTTTATTGGGAAGGACCCTCAAGGTCATCCCATTCCCAGGGCAGGGAATTCCAAGCAGCTCTTTGGTTTTTAAGGGAGAATTCCTGGTTTTGTGAGGATGGAAAGCTGAGGGTGGGAAGAAAAGGGCGGGAAAGGAAAAAGGGTGGGAAAGAAATTTTTCCAATTGGGTGGATCCAGTGTCATTCCAGAGGGATGGACACTGGAGCTCCAAGCTCCTGGAAAAGAGTTTGGATATAGAGGGAAACTTTTCCTGCTCTCCTGGAAGATTCTGGGAGAGCTCAGCCATTCCCAGCCCTCAGGGGAGAAATGTGGGAATTCTGTGGTGAGGTGGAAAAGGTTTGGATTGAAATTCCTGCTTTATTAATGCTGGGAGAATCCCAAAATCCTGGATTTCTTTTGGGATAAGCTCATCCAGTTCCATGGACAGGAAACCCAGAACATTCCGGTCCTGAAATCCACAGGGAAGCAAACCTGAGGCTGCGATTCCAGCAGGAATTCCAGGTTTTAAAGGGAATAAACGCTGGATATTCCACCCCAGGACGATCCCGAGCTGGTGAAAATTCCAGCAGTTTTTGTGGAGCAACTCAATGTCCTTGGGAAGATTTTCCTGCTTTTTTTCCTTGGAAGCTCTGAAAGGCTTTTCCTGGCTTTTATCCCCTTCCTTTATTCCCAGCTGGTTCCATTCCCTGTGACAGCTCATCCCTTTGTTTTCCAGCCTTAATTCCAGAAATCCAGGGAATGCAAATGATCCCGAGCTTCAGATCTCTGGGAAGCATTTCAAGGGCAATGGATTTTCACTGGATAAACGATCCTTGGAAGTCCAGGACTCCCTAAAAATTTGGGAGAAGCTGAAAGGAGGAAAATATCCCGGAAATATCCCAATTTTTCCTATTTATTACATCCCTTATTTTAAGGAATTCTGCTTTTCCTGGAGTTTTCCTGTCGTTCCCATATCTCATGGATGGAATTTTGGGTCATTCCCAAAATGGAATGTTCATGGAGAAACCTGGATTGGGTCCTGCCTGTGGAAAAATCCAGGGTTTTTTTTGGGATTCTCTCAGGGCCGGAGGCACCAAAAACAGGGAAAAAGGGAATTTCTTCTGTCTGCTCCCTCAGTTTTTGGATCAGATTCCCTCAAGGAAAACTCTCCAAAAATATTTAGGTGGAAACCCCCCCCCCCAAAAAAACGGGAGAGGAGAATAAATCAATGGGATGAGGAGATTCCTGCTTGGAAATTCCATGGAAAAATGGGAAGCTGCTCCAGGAGCCTCCTCTGTGTGCAGTGCTCAGATTCCCGAGGGAATCCAGCAGAGGCTGAGCTGTGGGAATATATTCCAGGGTTATCCAGAGAATTTAAGGGAAAATCTGGGAATTCCTGCTTTGGGATTCCCACTTTTCCTTTCTTCCTGTGGAAATTGGGGGATGAGGGACTTTTCCCGTAATTTAAGGAGAAAATTCCTTGCTGGGACAAAATTTGGGATTTCCCATTGGGCACATCCCGGATTTTCCCCTTTTCCTTTGCCCTTGCTGTGAAATTCTGGGATTTGAAGGCTCAAAGTTCCCCTCTGAGGGAATTTCCCAGGAAAATCCCTTGGGAATTCCTCTTGGAATTTCTCCTTGGAAAATCCCTTGGGAATTTCAAGACCTGTGGGGATGCTGCCGATATTCCCAAAGGCTCCCTCAGCAACATCCAGCTGGGATCGCTGTGGCAATTCCAGCCTCACATTCCCTCTCCCATCCCAAAATTCCTCATCCAACAACTCCACATCTCCCCCTGCTGCATTTTTATCCCCAAATCCTGGAAAAGCCGGAGCCTTCCCGTGTTTTTGTGGGAAGGAAGGGTCTCCCACCGCTCCTTCCCTCATCCCTGCTCCGGAGCATTCCCCGGCTTGTTCCACCAGCCGGAAAAAATCCCTCTGGCTGCATCCCAAGCTTTTGTTCCCGGCTGGATTCGCTCCAGAGCCACATCCCAGCTCCTGCACACCTTCCTGCTGGGAGAGGCCGGAGGGGGAGGAAGGGCTGGCGCTGCTTCTTTCCGGAGCCTTTTCCTGCTTTCCCGCCCTTTCCCTGCTCTCCAGAGCCCCGGACAATCCCGCACTTCTGTCCCCGCTTTTCCCGGCTTTTCTCTTGTGCTGGGATTTGTTTTGCCAAAGGCTTGGGAGAAGCGTTGCCGTGGAAACGGAGCCCAGAGGAGGGCTGAGCGCCGGGATAAAGCACCCGGAGGGCTCGGAGGGATCCATTCCTATCCAGGCTTTTTGTTTGGTTTTTTTGGGAAGTCTGAAAGGGCTGGAGCACAGGGAATGTTTCACCTTGGAAAACGTTCCTGGAGGTTCTTCCCAGCTATTCCAGCCTGGGAATGTTGATTTGGGGATAGGAGGGGAGTGGGATGGCTCAGGTGGGATCCCATGGGATCCTCAGGGCAGGATGGGCTTGGAGCTGCTGGAGCAAATCCAGAGGTGGCNCATCTTGGAGCTCTCTGGGATAGCAGGAAGTGTCCCTGCCCATGGAATGGGATGATCCTTAGGATCCTTTCCCATCCGAGATTTTTGTGCCCATGGGCTCAGGAAATGTTGGGAATTCAGCCCTGGGAATTCCAGAGTGCCACAATCTCTTTCCTCCCACCCGTGCCCTGCTCCATGGGAATAAAAGCTGGGATCAGTGGAGCTGAGCAGTGTCTGCTGTGTCCATCCCTGCCGACATTCCTGGGAAATCCTGAGCTCTGCCTGCTTCTTCCCTGCCTTTTCCTTCCTGCCCTTTTCCTTCCTGCCCTTTTTTCCTTCCTCTTTCTTTCCACCCTTTTTCCTTTTTCCCCGCCCTTTTTCCTTTTTTCCCGCCCTTTTTCCTTTCCTGCCCTTTTTTCCCCTCACCATTTTTCCCTCTCTTTTTTCCCTGCCCTCTCCTCCCCCCCCTTTTCCTTTCCCACCCTTTTCCCCCTGGAAAACCTCTGCCTTGATTTTCCTAAAAATCTCCCCAAGCCTTTAAAAAAAAACTTTGGATTTAATGGGAAAGAAGCCAGAATTGGGGATTTTGGAATTGGAATATCCCAATATTCCAACAGCCAGGGAAAAGCAGGGATTGGCAGGAGTGGGAGCAGCCAGGGCTCCTTGGGAATGTTTTTTTTGCCCAAGTGTTTCCTTATCTTGGAGCCCTGTGGATAAAATTCCAGCAGGAGTGAGGGAATGCAGGCTCTGGAGCAGGAGGAGAGGACTGGGAAAGGACCTGGAGTGTGGGAAGGGATTTGGAATTCCACGGATTCAAGGGCAGCTAAACATTACCCAGCTGGGAGCTGCACCAGAAAATTCCAGAGGGCTCTTCCCAGGTTTTATTGAATTTAAGGAGCTGGGAATTCCTGGGAGTGTCCCAAGATTATAATGGACTTAAAACCAGGGAATTCAAACGGATAAATTGGGATTTCAGGGATGATTATTGTTGGTTTTCCTGTGAAAAAACTGGGAATGTTTTCCTTGCCCTTGGAGCAGGAGCTGAACCTGAACAATTCCAGCCCCTGGCTCCATTCCCTGTTTGCTGGGAATGTAATTTTTAACCCGGATTGTGGAGCAGAGTTTGGAAGCAGAGGGATCCAGGGAATGATTCAGCACTTTGGGAAACATTCCCGGGCCTGGAAGAGCTCCTGGATGAAACAGGAATCCTGGAGCTGGTGTTGGGAGAGAGACCTGGGATAAGGGATGGGACCCAGGGAATGGATCCCAGAGGGCAGGGAGGGGTGGGATATTGGGAAGCAATTCATGGCTGGGATGGAATTCCCAGGGAATTCCTCATCCCTGGGAGTGCCCAAGGCCAGCTTGGAGCAGCCTGGGATAGTGGGAATTCCCTGCCCATGGAATGGGACCATCCTTAGGATCCCAAGCCTTTTGTGCTTTTAGGACAAGCTGGGAATTCAGAGGGCTGGAATCTCCTTATTCCCAGTCATTTTCCATGGAAATAAGAGTCGGGATCAGTGGAGCTGAGCAGAGTTTGCTGTGTCCATCCCTGGGAAATCCAGAGCTGCTCCTGCTTTTTTTGGGAAGTCCCAGGATTGCAGAATTCCCTGGCTGCTTATTCCCAGCTCCCCCTGGGCTCTGCTCCATCCCTGTTCCTGCCTGGATAACAGATGGAAGTGGGAATTCCACCGCTTTTCCCGGGATATGGTGCTGCCAGTGGAGCCTCTTTCCCTATTCCAGAGAAACTGGATTTTGCTCCAGCATTTTCCTGGAGCTGGAATTCCTTTGTTGTGCTGCTCCCTGTGGGATTCCATGTTTTCCATCCCAAATGATAAATTCAGGATAAACAAGGAATCCTGTGTGAATTCCCAAATTTTTATGGCTTCTCATCACCCATCCCCAAATCCTTTCTTATCCTTTCTCTTCCTATTAATTCCCAAAAATATCCCAATCCCAGAGGATTTTGGGGCTGTTTGCTCTCCTGGTTTTCCAGGGAAGCCAAAATCTGAGGGATTTTCCCATTTTTTTATTGCAGAACAAGGAGAGTGGAGAACCTGAATCCAAAATTCCCAGAGAAGATGAGGAGGAGGAGCCGGTCAAGCACAGGTAATTCCTTCTTTATTCCCACTTTTCCCTCTGGAATGTCTTTCCCTGGAGGATTTTCCCTTGGCTCTCAGTGATTAAATAGGAATATTCCATAGGAATTGGGTGCAAATAATTTGGGATGAGGGACGGGAGGAGAAATTCCTTGGATGAAGAGGGAAAACCTGAGGCTGAGCGAGCGTTTCCAGAGGCAGCCGGAATGTTGGGAGCTTCCCTGAATTCCCAGCCATGGATTAAGCAGGGATTGGTATTTTTTCCATGGATTCCTGGGGCTGTTTTCTCTGGAAAATGGGAGCATGATCCCAGCCTGATTACAAAGGATGGGAAAATCCCACCAGGGCTTTTTTTGGGATCACAAGTTTGTGAGGAAAATGTGGAATGTGGCCCATTCCTATGGATTTATCCCTAAAAACCTCCTGAATCCTCAATTTACAATCCTAAATTTATCCCTAAATTTCTCTGTGGGAGAAATGAACAAGGAAAAAAACAAGGAAAATCCTCTTTTTTTTTCTTTGGGAACGACTCCTTGGAAAAAGCAAATCCCACAGGGATTTGGGGCTGGAAGCACCACATTTCTCGGGAGAGGGAGCTTCCTGTGCTGGGAATTTGTGCCAGGAGAGGCTCCAGGGGTGAAAGCAGAGCTCGGGAAGCTCCTGAATTATGGATGGATCCGGAGCTCTCGGATTCCGGCGCCGCCACCGGATCCGGAGCCGATGGAACCGCGCCTGCTTTTCCCAATCCTGCGGATCCAGGCCTGGCTGGAATGAGGAATTCATCCTCCAAATCCTCCCCAAAAATTCCTGGTTTGGGCTGGTTTTATCCTGGGATTGCCTGGAGGGATCCGAGGGCTCTGTGGCATTCCCGGGGTTCCATTCCCGGGGTTCCATTCCCAGTGTTTTATTCCTGGGGTTCCACAGCACCAGGAAGTGAGTTTTTCCATGGATTTCCCTTCATTTGGTGGCAGATCCAGACAAAATCCTTCCCCTGCCTCTGGATGATTTCCTGGAAAATCCAAGGAAGTTGCAGGTGGAAATTGTGGAATTTCCATCCCAGCTTTCTCCTCAAATCCATGGAATTCTTTGGGATTCCTCCCTTTTGGAATTCCCAATGGATTTTCCTGTTTTTCCACCTTTCCCATCTCAGCCTGTTTTGTTTGGATCCCGAGGGAATTTCCCCAGGCAAATTCCAGCAAAATCTGCTCCATGGGAATGCTTGAATCCCAGATTTTGCCTGGATAATTCCCAACCTTTGATTTCCTTTTGCTTTTCTTGTGGAATGTTGGCTTTTCCCATGGGAATTGCATCTGGAAGAGCCCATCCCTTGATTTCCTCTCGGATTTAGATTTCCCAAGAATCTTCCTATGGAAAAGGGCATTGCTGGGCACTCCTGGCCTGGGGAAGAGGGGAAAAATCTGCTGGAATTTCACCTGGATTTGGGAAATGAGGAGTCCTGGGGGCTGGAATCTCCTTTCCCTCCAAAGCACTTCCAGGATTTTCCTGGCAGAAGGAATTCTGTGGGATTGGGAATGATCCCGTGGTTTGTGGAGCTGCTTCCCTTCAGCTCCATCCCAGCCCATCCAGGTGTAGAATTCCATTCTGGAATTCTGGGATGTTCCAACCCCTTCTCCACATTTTTCCCTCTGCTCATTTTCCCAGGAATCCCCAGGAGATTCCATTGGCATCCCAGCGCTGCCAGGAAAGCTGGGGCAGGGAAAAATTCCCAGGGGAAGGCATTCCATGGAATCCTGGGATGGTTTGGGTGGGAAGGGACCTTCAGGATGATCCCATTCCATGGGCAGGGACAGCTCCCGCTGCTGCTCCCATCCGAGCTGGCTTTGGACACTTCCAGGGATGGAGATTCCCAACTTTTCTGTTCCAGGAAGAACGGGATCCCCTCGGCTCTGGGTTTTCCCAACATTTTTCCCGTTTTTTCCTGCTTCGTTCCTGCTCCTCTCCAACCTCCCCATCCCGTTTTTCCTTCCTCATTTTCCTGGAAATCCCCAGCCCTGCAAGCCCTGCTCCTGTGCCCGGAATTCCAGCTCTGATTCCCTGGGAATTCTCTCCGGAGCTGTGAAAAACCGGGATCCTTTGGGTTTTTGTGCGGACCAGGAAGCGGAGCCGCTGCTCCGCCTTTCCCGGGAAAAGGGTGTGGGACCATCTCGGCCTTTCCGCCTCATTCCCGCGGGGTAGAACCCTGGATTTGGGAATCGGGGAGCCTGGAATTCCCATCCCGCAGCGCTGAGCCTTGGAATTGGGCTCCTTGTGCCGTCAGAGGCTGGAAAAATGCAGCAAAAAAATCCAAGGAAAAGCTTGGAGAGGGAGGGGACAAAATCCTCAATTTTCCAGCTTTTGGGAAAGCGGATCCACCCCGAGCCCTGCCCTTGGACTCGCAGTTATCCTTGGAAGTTGCAGCTCCTGGTGCGGGGGAGGAGAGGGGGGTTGGGAAACCCGATCTCCCTGAGGAATTCCTGCCTCTGGAATGTCACCGGGCAGGTCCGGAGCGCGCTTTGTTTGTTAATCCCTGCCTCCAAAAATCCCTCGGGATTCTGCTCCGGAGGGGGTTGGGCTCGCCAGGAGAATCCAGGACGTGATTCCCTTCATCCTGGAGCCTGGAAATCTCAGGGAAGGGGTTTAGGACAAGGAAAAGAACGGGAAAAATAAAAAAAGTCAGGATTCACTGTGGGAGGCAGGAGCTGAGCCCGGGACACGGGCAGGGTTGGATTGACAATTCCCGGGATCTGCTCCCGCTTGGACACGGACATGGAGCCCCCAGGGATCCCTTCCCATCGGGAATGTGCTCAGGGAAAGGAGGGGGAGTGGGAATGGGCAAAGCTGGAATGGGAGCTGCCTCGTTTTGCTCCGAGCTGGAAAAGGGAAAACAGGGATGGAATCCACCCGGGAGCTGAGAGATCCAGGCTGGGAAAATTCCTGAGGCTCTGATCCATGTTTTGGGCCTCTGGAGCTGGAGGATGCTGCGGGTTTTCCCTCAGGATGGAGCTGATCCATCCCTAGGGAAGGATCCATGGAGCTTCCTGTGATCCCAAGCCTGGCTGGATCCTCCTGGATCCTGGATATTCCCTGGGATCAGGATGAGCCTCCAGAGGTGACACCCTGCTCCTTCCAGCCCTTGGCTCTGCATTCCTTGGCTCTTCCCAGCTCTCCTCTTTCCCAGGAATCATTCCAGGGAATTCATCCACCACCTGGTGTTTTGGGCGTGGATTTTTGGGGTGCTCAGACTTCCAGCTGGGGGAGAATTCCTGGGAATGGCAGCAAGTCTGGAGCGTCTTCCTGCTCCCAATCCTTGTGCTGGCTCCGTGTGCTGGGATTGTGGCTCTGATCCCAGAAATTCCAGCATTATCCCAGCTGTTATCCCGTGGCCATCTCGGTGCTCCCAAGGTGCCTCCAGGGCTCCTTTTGGTGGAACCTCAGGGGTTGGAAGTTGGGTTTGGATCCGTCCCAACCCGGAGGAGCCGCAGGAAAACAGGGATGAGGTTTGTCCTTGTTCCAACGTTGGTGTTCCCAGCATGGCTGGGGGTGGGAATGGTTTGGAATCTCATCCAGCTCCACGTGGAATGTGGGCTTTGTCCTGGTTTTATTCATGGATGTTGGGATTCCCAGTGTCCACCTGGAAAAGCTCAAGTGCTTGGGAAAACCCTGTGGGAAGCGATGGGAATGCTGATGGATTTGGGCTCTTCTCCAGCTCTCCTGGGACACTTGGATGTCTCCCAGTCCTTGCTCCAGCAGGGAGCACATCCTGGAAAACCAGCCTGGCAAGTCTGGTGTGGAGAGAGGTGGGATTTTTTTTTGGGATTCCTTCCTTTGGAGCCACTCTGGGAGCGGGACGGGCTCGGACACGCTCGGGAGCTCGGGCAGCTTTTCCAGGGAAGAGCTTTTCCTCAGGATGGGCTCTCCTGGATCTCTGCCTGTCCCTCCTTGGCTGAGGGATCTGGGAATGTTGGCAGCACCTGCTGGAGCCAATCCAGAGGATCCCATGGCGCTGCTGCCATGGCTGGAACCCCTCTGCTCTGGGAAAACTGGGAATGTCCAGCTTGGAGAAGGGAAGGATCCAGGGAGAGCTCAGAGGGGACAAGGGATGAAGGGGCAGGACACAGGGAATGGCTTCCCACTGCCAGAGGGCAGGGATGGATGGGATATTGGGATATTGGGCAGGAATTCCAGGCTGGGAGGGTGGGGAGGGGCTGGGCTGGAATTCCCAGAGCAGCTGTGGCTGTCCCTGGATCCCTGGAATGTCCAAGGCCAGGCTGGACACTTGGAGCAGCCTGGGATAGAGGAAGGTGTCCCTTCCCATGGAATGGGGTGGGAATGGGATCATCCTTCAGATGATCCTTCAGCCTCATCCTCATGGAGTGGGGATTGGGAAGCTGCTCCTGAAGCAGCTCCAAGTGACTTCTGGGAATAACAACTGGAGCAAGGAGCCTGTGACAATCCCTGTTCCAGCTTTTCATGGCAAAGCCATTCCCGGTGCTCCTGCCACAAGGATTTTGGAGGCTGGAAGGCCTGGAAAAATCCATGGAGTTGTTTGTTCCATGAAAGCCTTGGAAGGGGCTGGAGCAGTGAGGCACAGGCCAGGCTCGGAGGGGCCTGGTTTCCATCGGGAACACTCCGGGCATTCCGCACATTCCCGGCGTGCCCGTGCCAAGGGCCTCCTCCCAAAAAAGCTGGGATCCCTCCTGCTCCCCCAGCCAGGGGCTCTGGGCCTGAGGGAATCATGGATTTGGGATATTCCTGACCCAAAGCAGGGAATGTGCCACCCTTGGCAGTATCCGCTGCTTCCCTCTGGAACGCTGCACTCCCCAAATCCTCCCATTTCCTTTTTGGGAAGGAATTCCTGGCTGCGAGGGTGGGGAGGGGCTGGGCTGGAATTCCCAGAGGATCTGTGGCTGCCCCTGGATCCCTGGAAGTGTCCAAGGATTGGGCTTGGAGCAGCCTGGGGTCATGGAAGGTGTCCCTGATCCCAAGGGTCACTTCCATTCCTGAATTCCTCAGTTTCCCTCAGCAAGGTCCTGGTGTTCCCAGCACTCCCATGGAGTGGGAAACACTCCTGGGCAGGAGATTCCCGTGCTGGAGTGGGAATGGGCTGGAGTGGGAACAAGGAGATTCTCCACCTGTGCTCTGGTGACTTCCAAGGTTGGATCTTTGGTGCTTTCCATAAAAACCTGATCCTCTGCTTCCCAACCTTCTCTGGGAGCGCTTATCCCAATTAATCCCATCCTCGGTTAATGAGCTTCACCTCCTTCATTATCCCCCTGGGCTGAGCTGTTCCCTGGATCCTCTGGAATGTCCTGGAGGTGGTGGATGAGCTCCTGCCAGCTGGATTTTCCAGGATTGTGGCTTTGGGAATTCCTCTTGAGGCTTGCAGGGTTTGGCTCCAGTGAGGAATCGCTCGTGGGAATGAGGGTGTCCAGTTACAGCCCCAATTAGTTGGGAATGTCGTGGAATTGTGGCTCCATCCCAACTCCTGAGCTTTCCTGGAGGAGCTGGAAACTTCCAGGTGGTGTTTGGGTTCCTCATTCCCTCAGCTCCACCATCCATTTATTCCAAACAGGATTTGCTCCCTGATTTTAGCACTTCCAGAAATGCTTGGATAACCCCCTTGTATCCTAAAAAATCCCTTTTTTCCCCCCTGTCTTTCTCTGAAAGATTTTTTCCATGATTTTGCATCTTTCCTGGGATTTCCATCCTGAGTTATCCCAGGTTTTAGACCCAAAAGGTGGGAGCCAGGTGGGAGCTGGATTCTTTTCCCAGGGAACAGGACAGGAGGGAATAGCCTCAGGCTCAGCTTGGATACTGGGAATATTCCTCATGGAATGGGGAATGGGAGTCCCCATTCCTGCTGGGATTGAACAGCCATGGATGTGGCACCTGGGGACACGGATCCGTGGTGGCCTTGGCTGGATCAGTGGGTTTCGGAGGCTTTTCCAGCCTCACCAATTCCACGATTTCAGCTGCCTGTGGCTCCTGATTCCAACATCCCTGCTTTCCCCACTGGGCCATCCCAGACTTCCCTCACTGCTCTTCCCGCTTTTCCCAGGGAGATCAAGCTGCGGAATTACGATCCCGAGGACGAGGAGCTGAAGAAGAGGAAGCTGCCCCCGGCCAAACCGGCCTCAGGTGGGAAAAACCGGGAATGTGGGAAGGGAAAACCGGGGCTTGGGAAGCTCCCTGCTCTTCCCAGATCCACTGGGATGAGGTGTCCATGGAGCCTGGAGGGGCTGGGATATCTGATCCTCACACCCAGCATTGCACAAGAGGGGTGGGAACACTCCCAGGCCCCAAATCCAAGGATTCATCCTCGGAGGAGCCTCCCGGAAATTCCGGCTGTTTTTTTGTTGGATTTATCTTGAAGGAAATCTCAGTCCCGAGCTGAGGGCGTTGGGGCTGGAATTTCCTCACCCGGAACTTCCGGAAATCGCCCGAGGGGGAAGTGAAGGAGTTCCCTGGATCCTGAAATGGGGAGTTTTCCTGGAGTAAATCCCTTGGAAAATGCCCTGAATTAAAAAAAAAGGGAGGGCTGGGAATGGCTGGGAATGGCTGGGAATTCTGGCACTGCCCTTTCCTTGTGTTTTTGTAGGAGCTTTAAAACTTCCATGTGAAAGGAAAGACATGGAAAGGCCGGAGCACATCCAGGGAAGGGAATGGAGCTGGGGAATTCCTGAGGGAGCTGGGAATGTTATCCTGGAGAAAAGGAGGCTCAGGGGGGACCTTGTGGCTCCTGACAGGAGCTGGGGGGGAATTGGGATCTGCTCCCAGGGATGGGAGGGGAGGGAATAACCAGGTTGGATATTGGGAAAATTCCAGTTGTCCCGCAGTGGTGGAGCCCCCATTCCTGCAGGGATTGAAATCCCTGTGGATGTGGCACTTGGGGACATGGCCAGTGCTGGCCTTGGCAGTGCTGGGAATGTTGGGACTCAATCCAAGGGGGCTTTTCCAACTGAAATTGTCCTTGATTCCATGAAATCCATGTGCTGGGGTGGGATGTGCCCCCTGGTGCCGCAGCCCATCCGTGGGTGGCTTTTCCAGGAGTGTTTTCCCATTATCCCAGATATCTCCAGGCCTTCTCCCAAAGCCTGGGCTGGAGCTTGACTCCTCCAAAGTGTCCCAGGCCTGGAAACGAGTCTGGGACAGCAAAATTCCAGACTTTTGGAGCAGCTGATCCCTGCAGATGCTGGGAAAAGAGAGGCCTTGATCCCAACCAGCTTCCAGCTGCTGTGGCTGTTTGTGGGATTTCCATCATTCCATCATTTTTAGGAGTCTCCAGGAGGGTTTGGGAACTGAAGGATGCACTCACTGTGGGAATGGGGTTTTAGGGGAGCCTTTGGGAGCCAGGCCTGGAGTGCTGGTGGGATTCCCGGTTTTCCAACCCTGATCCTGTTTCCCCATCTAGTGGAGGACACGGTGAAGGAGCAGCTGGAAGCGGCCAAGCCGGAGCCCATCATCGATGAGGTGGTAGGTGAAGCTGGAGCTGGAATTCTTGGGAATCCAGAGCTGGAGATCTGGATCTGGGAATCCTGGATGTGGGAATCTGGAGCTTGAAATCTGGAGGTGGGAAATCCAGAGCTGGAAATCTGGATTGGGGAATCCAGAGCTGGAAATCCAGATCAGGAGATCCAGAGCTGGAGATCTGGATCAGGAACTCCAGAGTTGGAGATCTGGATCTGGGAATCCTGGATGTGGGAATCTGGAGCTTGAAATCTGGAGGTGGGAAATCCAGAGCTGGAAATCCAGATCAGGAGATCCAGAGCTGGAGATCTGGATCTGGGAATCCTGGATGTGGGAATCTGGAGCTTGAAATCTGGAGGTGGGAAATCCAGAGCTGGAAATCTGGATGTGGGAATCTGGGGCTGCTCCGTGCCAGATCCAGGCTGGAATGTTGCCTTTGGCTTTCACTGGATGTCTCCTCTCCTTCCCTAGGATTTGGCAAACTTGGCTCCCAGGAAACCCGACTGGTGAGTGCCTATGGAATGCTGCTCCCGGGAAAAGGGTGTTGGAGTCAGCGGGGGCTTCCGGCACCTTGAGGTTGTGCTGGGAATATCCAGGAAAACTGGATGTGAGGGTTAAAAATGCCAGGAAAATCCCGTGGGAGGTTGGAATGAGCTGATCCTTAGGGACCCTTCCAACCCTGAGCATTCCATGATTCCGTGGAATTGGAAAACCCTCCTGGCTGTGGAGGCAGACACGATTCCCTTTTCCTGCTGATTCTTTGCTTGGTGACAAGCATTCCAAGGAATGGATGGATTGGTTTTGGAGTGGTGGCAGTTGGGAAGGAGAAGGAATTTCCAATGGGAAAGGGAAATTCCACTGGGCCATGGAATTGTCCTGACCTGGAATTGTGGCTCTGCTCGCAGGGATTTGAAGCGGGATGTGTCCAAGAAGCTGGAGAAGCTGGAGAAGAGGACCCAGAGAGCCATCGCGGAGCTGATCCGTGCGTTCCGGAGCTGTGGGAATGGGGTGCCTCATTCCAGAGGGGATTCCATGATCCATGCTGGGAGCTCACGGGGATTGGTGGGGCTGGATCCCTTCCCCAATGGATCTGGGAAGCCCAGGAGCTTCCCAAGGAGCTTCCCGGGGAGTGCTTTGGGTGTCCAAGGGAAGGGTTTCGGGGTCCTGAGCTGGGTCATTCCCAATCCATCCCTTCTCCATGGGTTTTCTCCCGGCAGGAGAGCGCCTGAAGGGGCAGGAGGAGGAGCTGGCCTCGGCTGTGGGATCGGCAAAGCAGGAGGGGAGCGACTCCGAGTGAGGAGGATCCATTGGGAATCACCTCTGGATCTGCCTTGCGCCGACCCCACATCCCTCCAGTCCCTCCCTGCCTGGGACTGCTCATCCCTTCTCCTGGAATTCCCAAATCCTGCCGTGCCTGGAGGAGAGGCAGATCCAAGGAGCCTGGCTGGCTGCTGAGGAACTTCCATGGAAAACTTGCTGGGATCGTGGGGGGTTGATGGGAGCGGGACAGACCTCCCCAGTTGGCTGGAACTTCCTTGGAGCAAGGAAAAGTGGGAAAACTCCAGGCTGGGGCTGGAAAGGTCAATCCAGACTCGCTGGGAAGGGAGGGAGATGCCAACAACCCTTGGAAAAGCAGGACCATTTCCCAGGAATTGTTTCTCTTGAGGCTCTGAGTATTTGGGAATACCCATGTCCAGCCCTGGAATTCCTGTGGGAAGGGGCTGTGTGGCTCAGGAATTGTTGGCTGCTCTGCATCCGGCTGAGCTCCAGATGGGATTTGCTTTGCTCCCGGAATTCCCTGACCCTCCAGGAGCGCGTCCCACTCCTCCTCTTGGGGGTTTTCATTGTTAATGGATCTTTTCCTAATAAAACAATTCCATGTGGAAAACATTGTCACTTGTCCTGCAGAGGAATGGGAAGAGCAGTGGGATTGAGTTCATGGAAATTTGAGGAGTGGTAGGATTGAGTCCATGGAAATTGCAGGAGCAGTAGGATTGAATTCATGGAAGTTTGAGGAAGAGCAGTGGGATTGAGTTCATGGAAATTTGAGGAGTGGTAGGATTGAGTCCATGGAAATTGCAGGAGCAGTAGGATTGAATCCATGGAAGTTTGAGGAANGGAACAGTGGGATTGAATCCATGGAAATTTGAGGTGCAGTGGGATTGAGTCCATGGAAGTTGGAGGAGCAGTGGGATTGAGCCAATGGATGTTGGAGTGGGATTGAGTTCATGGAAATTTGAGGAGTGGTANAGTTTGAGGAAGAGCAGTGGGATTGAGTCCATGGAAGTTGCAGGAGCAGTGGGATTGAATCCATGGAAGTTGGAGGAACAGTGGGATTGAATCCATGGAAATTTGAGGTGCAGTGGGATTGAATCCATGGAAATTTGAGGAGCAGTGGGATTGAATCCATGGAAGTTGCAGGAGCAGTGGGATTGAGTTCATGGAAGCTGGAGGAGGAACAGTGGGATTGAATCCATAGAAGTTGGAGGAGCAGTGGGATTGATTCCATGGAAGTTGGAGGTGGCCCCAGCAGGTCAAGCACAATTCCTGGGATGGGCTGATCCAGGTGATTTTGTGCTCCAGGTTCCTGGGGTGATCCCAACCCTGTGCCTCTGGAAAAGGTGAGCAGGTGGGATCTGCCAAGCTGATCCTGTGTTTTCCCTGGAAAACTTTCTTGTGGCTCTGGGAGATCTGCAGGATGGTGCTGGAACCCTCTGGGTTTGATTCCAATTTATCCCGAGGGGAAACATCTGGTGCCAGCACAAGATTCCAGCTGGGATAAGAAGAGCTGTTCCTGGGAATTCCCACATCCTGCTGCTTTTTTCCCTGGTGGATCATTCCCAGGGTGATGGATCCTTGTCCCTTTGCCAGGATCAGCTGCTCCCCACTGCTCCAAGCAGGAACCCCATTCCTGCTTCCAGGGGATGCCTGGGAGCAAAGAGCAGCTGGAAAATTCCCTGATTCCTCCTCCATTCCCAGCTTCCTTCCTTTTCCTTGGCTCTCCTGTTCCTGGTGTTTGCAGCCATTCCTGCTCCATCCCCTCCCCTTGGAGGGGCCATTCCCAGGTGTGTGGGGACAACCTGGACAGGGATATTCCATGGAGCAGTGGGAGAGCTCGGGGTTGGGATGCGCCTCTGGATTCTCTGGTGGGAAATCACCTGGGCTGGGAGCCCAACCTTCTCCCTGTAGGGTTTTTTTGGCAGTTTTCCCTGTTTTTCCTCGGATGGGAGACATCCAAGTGCCCCTCACCCTTGTCCTGGGACAAAATGTTTCTGGAAAAGCAGTGGGAAGGTTCCATCAAGGAATGGTGTGGCTGCTCCAGCCCTGGAAGTGTCCAAGGCCAGGTTGGACAGGGATTGGAGCAACCTGGGATAGTGGGAAGTGTCCCTGCCATGGAATGGGATGGATGGGATGATCCTGAAGTTCCCTTGCAATCCAAGTGGTTCTGGAATTCCCTGATTCCACGGAGCCATGGAATCTCTGGAATGCCCTGTAGGTGTCAGCAGATCTCCGTGCACAGAACTCTGCCGTGTCCGGCTCTTCCCAACAGCTGGAATCCGGATAAAGCCAGGCTTTGCATCCCTGACTGGGATTGTGCCATCTGGAATTCCCATCCATCCATCCATCCATCCATCCATCCATCCATCCATCCATCCATCCATCCATCCATCCATCCATCCACCCATCCATCCCCTGAAGGGATAATTTTCACTTGCAGCTCTCCTGGAAAATCTGACTTGGAAATGAAAAATCCCAACGTTTTTGTTCAGGACAAACCTCAATTGAAATGTCCTGAATTCTCCCTTTCCCGTGTGTTTCCCGCTTTTATTCCAGGCTGAAATTAAACCAGGGATTGGAATCCTGGCATGGGATTGGGATCCTGGCATGGGAATGGGATCTCGGCATGGGAATGGGATCCCAGGGTGGAACAGATGTCCTGGTATAGGAGTGGGATCCCAGCATGGGGCAGGGATCCAAGGATGGGAGTGGGATCCTGGCACGGGACACAGATCTTGGAATGGGGCTGGGATGCCAGCACAGGCCAGGGATCCTGGTGTGGGACTGGGATCATGGAATGGGACTGGGATTTCAGTGTGGGACAGGGATCCCAGTGGGGAGCAGTGACTTCAGTGTGGGACAGGGATCCTGCCGAGGATCCTGGCATGGGAATGGGGTCCTGATATGGGACAGGGATCATGGACTGGGACAGGGATCCGGGAATGGGACAAGAATCCCAGTGTGGGACAGGGATCCTGGAATGGGACA
>VWYE01009206.1:0-11695 GCA_013398995.1 Alaudala cheleensis | reverse complement strand
TTGTGCACCTCTCCAACAGGATCAAAATGGTTAAAGAAGGCAAAAATATTAATAATATCAATTTCTATTAATAATCCTTGAGTGACATGTTTTTATTGTTTGAATCTTTCCTTCCATGACACTCAAGTGGCACCAAGGAATTTTTTCCCCTGAAAACTCAAGTGTGAGTTTCTCAGCAAACACCTATAATTAGGTCAGAATTTTATAAAAGGCTTTCTATTTGCATAGAATAGCATTAATTTTGCATTCTTCTATCAGATGAAACATGGAGAAAGGAACAAATAATTTATTCATGCAAAACCAACCCACATGAATCATTTATTTACCTCTTCTGGTAATTTCACAAGCTCACTTTTTATGCATCAAGCTGCAAATTAATCAACATTTTCTAGGAGTTGATTTTGTCCAGGAAAAAAAAAAAGTAATAATGACATAAATAACTATTTATGTATGGGAAATCATCCAGTGAATGTGGGCAAAAAGTGGGTGAAAGTTGTTTTGGGCTTTTTTGGTGCTGTTTTTTGTGGGGTTGGGGTTTTTTTGTTATTTCTAAAGGACAATTTGGACTCCAGCCCCTTCTGAACCTTCTTCTTTTCCAAATGTGCATGAAATTCATAAAATCTCTTGGTGAATTTGGCCCCTTCAGGTCCCACTTTTGAAACACTTTGCACTATTCCAGAGATCTTGGTTTTTATTGCAGATAATGCTGTTACAGCCCAGGGATATTTTAAATGCAGGTGATTTTCCTCCCCCACTGTCAGTTGGCACCAGAGCTTTGTGCTGGCAGCTGGAATTTTGGTGATGGAGGCTCGTGGATCTGAATTTTAGGGTTCATACGAAGTGTTTTTGTTCAGTGCTTTGCCACATGAGACACCAGGGAACTATTTCAGGTATTCTACAGTTTATCAAGCTTTTCTTGTCTCTTCTTAGAGTTTGCACTGATCTTTTATAGCAGAAGTTTCTGTGACATTCTCCTTTATTCGTGTCAGAATCATTTCCTTGCTCTGCTGTCCCAACTCTTGGACCCTCATTCCAGGGCAATGCCAAAATCCTGATGCTCTGTGTGATGGATAATTGGATTGGTAACAAAAGCACTCTGAAGTTTATTGGCTCCTCACAAGGCCTGCTTTCAAGGGTAATTAAACACCTCATTATATCTGGTAATGTTAATTGCAGTTTTAATTTTATTTGTACACTGACATTTGCTTTGGCTAAAAATACTGTTTGTGATTGGGACTGAAAGGGGGAACAGGAGAGAGAGGTTTATGAGTTTGGGATTTATTGGGGAGATACCTGTGGCAGAGCAAAGTTGCCTGTTCTGATTAGTCTAATTAGTCTAAAGTGTTGATTATTCAAAAAAAAGGGCATTTTAAACTGCTCCAAGCCACACTGTGGTTAGGCTGAAATGTGGTTAACACCTTGTTAGTGTGGCTTAAAAATAAATCATATTTAAATATTATATTTAAATCCATCAACGTGCCTAAAACTGACATCAGCAGGTCCTTCCTCCTCCTCTGCCAAGGTGGTGTTTGTGACCCTTTGAAGGGATTTAGGTTTTCCAAGGATGACTGAAATCTTGCAGCTCTCACAAGTGACACTGATTTCTGTTCCCATCCCATACTTCCACAGGAGAAAACCAAGCTGAATTACCAGGGCTTGGTACACTTGAATTGAGAGAAGGTATTAATATGTATTTAAAAGGCACAAGGACAACATGAAACAGAGGAAAATGCGAGTTTGGGAATAATTTATTTGCTCTCTGAATAATTAACAAGTCATTGTGAGGTACGTGGTAACGTGTGTAAGTCCTCAGCCTGCTGCCTGTGCTAATTTATTCAGTGTATTAGAGCTGCCAATTAATGTTCTCCTAAACAATGTGCCAATTAAGCATTCTTGCATTTTATAAGTGATTTTTCTGAGTCAGTTCTTATTGAGATTAAACATTACAGAGCATTTCACACGTGCCCAGGTAACCCTGGTCAGGGTCATTGATGGCCAGCACTGGGATTTGAGGCTGCCCCTGGATCCCTGGCACTGCCCAAGGTGGGACATGGGAGCAGCCTGGGACAGGGGGAGGAGTCCCTGCCATGGCAGGGGGGGCACTGGGTGATTTTTTGTGTCCCTGCCATGGCAGGGGTGACACTGGGTGGGATTTGAGGTCCCTCCCAACCCACTCTGGGGTTCTGTGACAGGTGGAAACAACCTTTGCAAGGTGAATCCTGACCATTCCCAGAGGAAATTGCAAATGGCCCAAGAGACCACCCTGTGCTCATTAGCATATATGTAAATGACCTGCCTGCTGTCAGTGCTGCCTTTGATTCACCTGCTGTGCTTTTGCCAGAGAGCCTTGGTGAGCCTGCTCTTGCTTTTGCAGAAGTTATCCCAACTGGCAGCACACCTGGATACAGGACATTGTCACATGGCACAGTAATTCCTCCTCAGATGTGTTTTGTACATCAGCATCAGCCTTTGCTGCTGTCTGGGGGCAAATTAACGCCTCTGGGGGCAAATTAAACCCTTGAGAAGTTGGGAAATTCATATCTGCAGAGGCACTAACAAAAAATTGGCAAATGAGAACCGAAGCAGATTTCTTAACCAGGTGCCTGCTGCAGGAACAACCAGGTGCTTCCAAATGATGGCTTTTCTGCCTGGACTTGCAAAATGATTCATCCATTACCAGGAATGTTCCTGAAGAGGTGCCTGTTGGATGGAGGATGTACCAGCATCTCTCTGTCTCTCAGAAAGCAGCTCAGCCTGTGCCTCCTGTGCTCATCTGTGGCCTGTGGTGGGTGCAGGAGCAGAGCAGGGGAATGTGGGGGCAGCTCAGCCCCAGGCACACATCACACCTGCACCCCAGGGCTTCATCTCTGCACATCTCTAATGAAAAATGACTTTTTCTCCTGTTGCTGCTCGATGGCTTTGCTTTTTTTTCTTTTTTTCTTTTTTGAAGCAGTGTTGGGTGTCATGCACAGGATCAACTTCAGCTCAGGTTTTGTTCCTGTCTGGGAAATGCAGTTGTGTGGCTCTGGGTGAGCATCCCCCCTCTTCTGCAGTGCTGGAGTGAGAGGTGGTTTCATGAGAGAGAGGGATTTATCTAAATTGACATAAATCATTTGCGGGCCTGTCAACAGAATATTGCTCCTAATCTGCTTTTTCTGTTTTGTGTAGGGATTTCTATTTCTTTCTAAGGATTAATGCAAATCACACATAATTACAGATTTTGGAGGTGGAGGCGAGTCCTTTAGAGACATTAAGCAGTGTCAGATTTACTCCTTCACATAATCCTCAGGCTCCCTTCTATGGCACTGTGTGAAGCAGACTCAGGGAATTCCTTCAAAACGACTTTGAAAGTTCCTGCTCAACCAATTTCTACCACTGAGTGTATTTCCATTGTAGCTGTGAGTGTGGTTCTCAGTGGTAAAAATTACTAATCTCCTTAAATAACCTAATGCTCAATATGATTGTGGGAAAGAAATCCAGGGAAGTGAGCAGCAATTAAAGCTGAAATACATAAAATCAGCTTTGTGCTTAGAAGTCAATTAAAACATCACCAGGACAAAGGCAAATAAATGCCTGGCTGGAAGATTTATTACCCCAACAAATGCTGCATTAAACACAAGCAGTTGATCTGCTCTCAGACATGGCCAGAGTGACAGGTGAGGTGATTGAAGGGCAGCTGAGGGAAATCAGTTTGAGCCTCTCCACTCACTCAGCAACAAACACAAAATGATGGAGCTCAGGAGGTTCCCGTGTCCTCAGCAGAGCCAGGAGTTCTCCAGGGTTTGTGGGGGTCAGGACACATTTCTGAGGAGCCTCTGCAGAAATGGGGGCATCTCAGAAGTTGTGTGATTTACAGCCTTGTGCACCCTGCTGTAGCTCCTGGCTATGTCTGGCTCCAGCACTCCTATTTATAGCTGCAACTTTGAAGCTGACGTGGACTTAAAAAAAATTAAATAAATTAAAAGCCAGCTTTTTCACTGATTCTGAAAACTGCATTAATATTAAACAGCAATTAAAAATCTTTATATGGATGCAGAGGAACACCATGAAGGCACTTAAAGAACAAAAAACATCATCCAGGAGAGGACAGTGCTGGGTTAAGGAGTGGGATCTGCTGGCTTGGGGCCAAGGCAGGCAGCACATTCTGCTGCAGAAACTCAACTGCAAACCCAAAAAGTGCATCCTGGGCCTTGTGATTCAGGGTAGCACCTCTGCTTTTTAACCTGCTTTTGTTTTTTTTCCCTAATGGGGAACAAGCTGTCTCCTAACAATCCTTCAACATTTTTTAAAATTACCTGTGGAAGGGGGGAGAGCTCATCATGCACCTTCTTTAAGAGATGCTCCCTATTCCTGTGATGGAAATTTAGAATAGATTCAGTAAATAAATAGAATAGCATTTAAAGGCTGCTATCTCACAGCTGATTTATGGGGAAACAGTGCAACGAGGTGTAATTAAAGGGCTGATCGTTTTAATTGCTCTGCAGCAGTTGATGCCTTGAGCTGGAGCCAGGGGGTTGTGTCTCCCTCCAGTGTGGGAGAACTGCAGGAGTCACACTGAGCTTCTCCCTGGCTGCTGGAGCAGCAAAATCTGCTTTTATTTCAGGGTGGCAAACACAAACCTGAGTGTGTCACGTACCAGGGGTCTTTAAATCTGCAAACATCATCTGTGCCTGTGTTCAGGTACCACATTCATTGTCCTTGATAACTGAAAAAGTGCAGGGTTAGGTGGGATATTGGGAAAGAATTCCTCCCAGTTTGGGAGGTGAGGGTGGGCAGGCCCTGGCACAGCTGAGGCTGCCCCTGGATCCCTGGCAGTGCCCAAGGCCAGGCTGGAGCAGCCTGGAATTGTGCAGAGTCCCTGCCCATGGCACTGGATGAGGCTTTAAGGTCCCTTCCAACCCCATCCAGTCTGGGATTCTCTGATTCTGTGAATGCACCATTGCTTTGCATTGTTAAATAGAGGGTTTTTGAGGAAATGAAGGAGTTCTGCTGCTTTAGCACAAATTCATTGAGCCACAATTTGTAGCTTTTTAGTGTGAGGTTAAACTGTAGGCAAGAAAAACCAAGTTCTCTCTAAAACTCGAGTTAGGACTAATTTCTTACTCTGAACTGGAACAACGTCCTTAATACTATATAAATATAACTAAATGGGAGATTTTATGGAGCATTAAATATTTATAGCACATCAGCTGCCTTAAGAATGCATTTCCTTTCTCTTCCTGGGCATTTTAGTCAGCTTTCCATTGCCTGTGACTGCTTTATTATGGGCTCTGATTTCTGAGCAGGCATTTCAGATGCCCTGAAGTTGAAGTGAATGCATTTGTGGTGGTTGCTGTGTGATGACTGTTTTACTCTGTAAATAGACTATAAATTATGTATGGAGGAATTATGAATTAATCTATAGCATACATCTTGCACTCATAAATATTGTAGAGTACCTTGTAGCCTCTTTAGAGCTCTCTGGTGGAGATCTTTAAAGTGCAGGGTTTTCCTGCTGCTCTCTCCTATCAGAAATAAGTAGTTCTGGTTTTCTGCAGGACTATTTTGTGTCATCTTTCACTTCTGCACCTTTGCCAAGTGCACAGCAAAATTGTCCAGTGCCTATAATGGAGCAGGGGATGTGCCTTGCTTCATCTTTATGTTTTGAAAGAGAAATAAATCACGAGGTCCAGACCTCTGGAGCTGTTTTTCTGTTCACCTGGCTCCTCTGAATAATAACACCTTTTCCCTAGGCAGCTAATTATGGGGTGAGATTAATATGGCAGCAGATTGTGAGCACAACTGAAGAGAGCTCAGTAACTAACCATTAAAACACCCTTCATGTCAGTGGAGTGCAGCACTAAAAACCTTCTGCTCACTGGAAATCAGCATTTGGTGCAGTGCAGTGCATGGAGGAGTGTCCAGGGAGTTTGAGGTACTTCAACCCCCCCCAAACACAGTTTAGGTGCCTTTGTGTCATTTCATGTTCTCTTCAGTGAGCTGGGGGCTGTGACCTTTGTGGTGGAACCACAGAGCTCCAGGATGAGTTTCCAGCCAGGGAACAGCCTGGGGCAGTCCCTGGGCTGGGAACTTGAAAGAAATCAGCAGGAGAAGGCTTTCCCTGGGAGGGTTTGTGTGAGGTGGGGCTGTCCCAGAGCTGTGGTTTGGCTCAGGAGGGAATCCAGGACCCAGGGGTGGGTGGTTCTGTAAGAAGCTGTGCTGGTGTTTTCTCCTGTTCCTCTCAGAGCTGGCACAGAGCAGGAGGGGTTGGTGACCTTCTGTGATGGATGCTTGGAGCTCTCCAGGTGTGCTCATCCCATCTCTTCCCAAACCTTGTGCTTTCTTCTCTCTCCTCTGTTGCTGTGCAGCCTCCAGCTCTGTGGGGCTGTCCCCACCCTGGAATTTGTCATCAGCCTGGCAGGGCTTTGTTGGAAAGGTTTCATTTATCCCATTCTCTGTGCCAAGAGTGCAGGGAGAGCAGGGTGGGCACCCAGACATCCAGCAGGAGCTTCCCTGGAGTCAGCACAGGGACAAGGAGGGCATGAAGTTTGTCTGTGGGGAGCTGGGTGCAGGAAAAGCCTCAAATGGTGCTTTCCCCTCTCTCTCTGTTCCAGTCCAGCTCTGTGGGGCTCTCCTGATGCTCCCCACCCTGGAATTTGTTCTCACCACAACAAGGAGGGTGTGAAGTTTGTCTGTGGGGAGCTGGGTGCAGGAAAAGCCTCATGTGGGTGTCACTGTGCTCTTGCCATCATCCCAGCAATCCTCCAGGGGTGCATGTCAGAGCTCAGCCTATTGATCCAGCTGGGTTATAAATTCAGGAGTATCACTGGGGAGATTTATCACACCCTTGACTTGCTCACAAAGAGTTGGAAATGGAGCAAGGCAAGTATTAGCAGTGCCACAGATTATTCTTTTTGTGGTGTAGTTGGAGATGATTTATATTGGAACAATAGGCATTGGAACAATAATTAGATTCCAGATGGATTTGGCTTGTCAGATTGCTGGGAAAGGGGGATAGATTTGATTTATCTGCAGTGGTTGATGAGCATAGAAGGAGGTGCAGAGTGAAATTGTAGCTCCAGATTTCCTCAGAAAATGAGGAGTTGGGAGGTCATTGGAGCAAAGCAGAAGGAAAACCCAAACTCAGACAGCAGCTCTGTCTCTGTGCTCCTTTCCTGCCTTCCCAGTGGGTCCCAGGAGCTGTGGTGGGTTTGATTTGGTGCATTTGTGCAGCACAGGCAGCTGAGCCTCTCACAGACTCTGCACTGTACAGGATTCCCTGGATGGACAGAATGGGGAGTTCCTGATCTCTGGAATTTGGGGCTTTGCTAAATCCAGCTCCTCATTCTGCAGCACTGAACAGAGCAATTGTTCTTCACCCTCTTTTTCAATTCCAGCTGCAAAACTCATCTTTAAGTAGTGCTGTTCTTAGTGCATAATGGAGGAAAATGCTTCTTGAAATGCAGGATTTTTCTTTTAATGGCCATTAAAAAAGAAAAGAGTGCAAAATGCAATTTTTGTGCTTTGGGGATGGATCTTCAGCTCTGCTCAAGGAGATGGGGTTTGCAGAGCTCAGCCCGTTTTCAGGAGCTCTGTTTCCTGTGAAGGGTGTGGGGTTCACAAGGGACTCAGGTAAACTCCCACAGAAACCCAAATTTGCCTGTTTTGCTTGGAGCTTACCAAACAAACCCTCTGTTGTTTGCACTAAGCAGTGATTCTGCTTCCAGCTGTCTGTTTACTGAGGAATAACAAACACTCCTGGGTGGATTTATCTCTCCACACCATTCTGCAGGTGCCCTTGTTTTCATATGTTTGGGGATCTTCTGAGATCATTACTTAAATTCTGGAATATTTCTCTTTATGTGTCCTGAAAACAAATGTCTGCAGTGGGTTACATCAGCAGAAGTGAAAAGTGGGAAATAATGGTAAATCAGTGGTTTCTTTTCCAGACTCAGGAGGAGGGGCTTGGTGCATTTTGGGCAGATTTTCCCTGCAAGACATAAAATCTGTCAGTGCAGAGATGGATGTGGTGAGGTTGAGGGTCTGTTTGCAGCTTTGTGCCCACAAGATTTGGGGGAGAGATGGCTGGATAAATGCACAGCCTCAAGCTAAAACATGGGTTTCTGTTATTTCCTTCAGTCGAGCTTTAAAGTGTATTTCCATGCTCCAAGATAAAAATCCATTTCATCTTTTAAAAAAAGACTTCAAGTAAATACTCTGAAAACTGGGCATCTCCTTAGAGACTTGTGGAGAGGAAAAATCAGGGGTTCAATTGGACTCAGGATTCAAATTCTTACTGATTTTAATTAATTGTTGCTATTTTCCAGAATACGAGTCCAAACAGAGCCATCAGCCCTGTGTTGGTATTAGAGAGGAGCTAAAAAGGGCAGAGTAGAAGGCAGGGAAACATGAATCTGGATTTCTGTCTCAGGCCTACGAACTTTCAGGAATTGTTCCACTGTTAGGAAAATCAGTGGGATGAGAAGGATCCACAGATGCTGCATAAGGATTTATGCTCTGGGGTCAGGGCACGTGGCTCTGGGCATCATCCAGGATCCTGTGTTTGGAAATGGGGCTGTTCATGAGAAAAATGACTTGATGAACCTTGAAACAAAGTTTGATGGAGCTCCAAGAGTGCTGAGTAAGGAAGGTCTAAAAAGGAAAACAATATATTATGAGTCTAGTAGCAGTGAAATGGTTGAATCTGCTTTTTCCCCTTAAAATAATCACAGAATGCCAGGATGGGAGGAACAGCCAGGGTCTCTGCTCCAGGCTGAGCAGTCCCAGCTCCCTCAGCCTTTCCTGGGCATGGGGATGCTCCAGGTCCCCTCAGTGTCTCTGCTGGCCCTGCTCCATCTTGTCCTTGTTCTCCTGAGCTGCTCCTGCTTTGTGCAGCTGATGTTGAGCTCTCAGAGCCACCTCCATGGCACAGATTTGTACAGATTTAACTCTGCCTTTCCCATCCTGGTTTCCTGGGCACTCTCAGAAGCCAATCTCAGGGGAGAACGTTTCAGCTGCAGTCCTGGGGGGAGGATGGAGCTCTCCTTCTCCCCTTGCCCCACCAGTCTCCCTGGTGCCCTGCAGCTGCAGAGAGCTTGAGGGCTGCAATCCAAAACCAGCTGCACGTTGAGGGAATGCAAGCAGGGAAAACAGCAAATAGGATGTTCTCAGGCTCTTTTCTGACCCCAGACTGAAGCAAAAGCAGCAATAAAACACAATTAAATCATGTATTGATTTGTGTATTGGAGAAGAGCTCTCTCTTGAGCTACAAGTGTGATTTCAGATTCATTTCTCTTGTAATTCAGCACAGGCTAAAGGACACTGATGTTCTACAAAGCGTGGCATTCTGGCTTTGGTGCAATCAGACTTTAAAAATGTTATTTCATTAAATGGCGCTTTGACTTTTAATAATAATAATGTCATGAATAATTTAAGAAGAGAGTCTTTCTCATTTGCAGGGAATATGAAGGAGAAGTTATTCATATCCCAGGCTCTTGAGTAAAAGCAGGGAATTACTGTGGGGATGACAAATTGCAGACAGCTCAGAAGGCTGAGGTTTTTCTCTGTATTTACAGAACCAAAGCATCAGTGCAGAGGGGCTCAGGGTTCCCCACAGGCCCCAGGGGTGTCCTGGAGGGATGGGAGAGAGGGAGCCCCTCACCCCGTGGTGCCCTGGAGCTGGGCTGGGCTCATCCTGTCACATCACAGATGGAACTGCAGATTTCCAGCCCCTGACAAACCAGTCTGGGGCTCAGACTGTTCTCCTGTCCAATCACCCAGCTCCTCACTCATCCATCAGCCTGCCCTGCTCCTCCTGGCACAGGAGCTGATCCCCTGCCAGACAAACTGCCTGAGCTGCAGGGGACTGTTCCTGGGGGTGGAAACTGGGCCCAAAATCAGTGCCAGCTCCAGGGATGGAGTCAAAAAGCCTTCTGCTGGCCTTGGGTGCATTTGTGACAGGGGATGGTGCAAACAGGAATGCCATGAGTGAGAATTCCTGGCTGTGTGACAGGGGATGGTGCAAACAGGAATGCCATGGATGGAGATTCCTGGTTGTGTGACTGGGGATGGTGGAGGCAGGAATGCCATGGATGGGAATTCCTGGCTGTGTCCCTGGGCGTGACAGAGGATGGTGCAAGGAATGTCATGGATAGAGGTTCCTGGCTGTGTCCCAGTGTGTGACAGGGGATGGTGGAGGCAGGAATGCCATGGATGGGAATTCCTGGCTGTGTCCCTGTGTGTGACAGGGGATGGTGGAGGCAGGAATGCCATGGATGGGAATTCCTGGCTGTGTCCCTGTGTGTGACAGGGGATGGTGGAGGCTGCCAAGCCTGAACTCTGGGGCAGGGTTTGCCTCTGCTGGGGAGTGGTTAAAGGCTGCAGGGTTGCACTGGGGCAGTGCAGGGGATCCTGACTGCTGCAGACACAGCTGCACTGGAGCTGGGTGTGGTGCAGGACGTGCATCCCCCTCATCTGTGCTTCCCAGGGGCAGATAAGCTGTAAGAGAGCTGGACACGAGGTAACTCCTTTTCCTTCTGATAAAGCTTTTGAAAGAAGTTATCTCTTAGTGGAGAGATTTATCCTGTGCTGCTGAGGAAGAGGCAGTGCTGGCGATAATCGTGTTTGCCTGCTCACACAGAAATTGAAACTGCTTGATCTTGGATGGGAGTGGGAGCCTGGTGCTGCTGTGGTGATGCAGGGGTGCTCCCTGCCCTGCAGCAGGGCTGCATTGCTGCTGCAGCAGGAGGGGATTGCCCCATGCAGTGTCTGGGAGCAGTGTGAGGTGTTTGGGTGAGGGCTGGGAGGGACAAACTGAGCTCCAGGGGCAGCCTGTGCCATCCTCACCCTCCCAGGGAACAATTCCATCCCAAAATCCCATCCATCCCTGCCCTCTGGCACTGGGGAGCCCTTTCCCCTTGCCCAAATTCCTGCTCTGCTCTTGGGGTGCTGCTTACCCACAGCGTGGAGCAAAGCCAAAGTGTTCCCTTCTCTCTTAGAGCTTCATGCTTTGGGCAAATCCAGCCTCGTTCCATCCTTGGCATGATGAAATCCCTGATGAAGTTTTCCATCCACTCCCACCCCTCTGGCAGCAGGAGACTCTGAGGATCAGTAAATGAGTGTTTATTTCTCAGGCTGCATTTTGGCTTGTTTTTGCTTTGAAGGACACGAGTGCAATGAGGCTTGATGTGTTCCCCCTGGGAGGGAAGGGTTTGCTTTATAGGGTTCATTTGTGTAAAATGAAGGCTCTTTCAGGTGTGCTTTTAATCCACATCCCTTCTACTCCAGGGAGAGAACTCTACCAAGGTTCCACCAACACTCTCCTTGCTGTTCAGCATATTATTTTCTGTGGCTCAGAAAGGGAAATCTGAAGGTGGCAGACAGAGAGGTTGAAGCATATGGTATCCAAATAAAATACTACTGAAGGTGGTGTGAAACAGGACAGACAGCTGTCCTGGGATTCTAACTCTTCTATAAATTCTATAAACCTCTCCTCTTGGAGGAATATAAAATACAAATTGATGGCACAGGAATTCCTATGTCTATTTTAATATATAATTTATGCACATGAATGACTTACTGAGTATAAAAGTATGGATTGGTAGGATATTGTCATACCTCACTGGTGATCTGCAGTGGTAAAAAAGAGGTGCATTGGTGGAATGGGAACCTTGGAACTGGAAATATTTTTAGGCAGTTTATAATTGCATATTAAATT
>VWYE01009205.1:372796-558487 GCA_013398995.1 Alaudala cheleensis | reverse complement strand
CACAGTGCAATGAGGAACCTGCATGCTTCCTTGTAGAAGCACTGCCCTGCAGTTAAGAGTATTACCTCCCATCCAGAGTTTAGAACATCAGTGAAGAAGGTTGCCATCTGAGTATTGTGTACTGATTGTGTCCAATGTCATCTGAAAATTGTTGCAGAAAATTCCCTAATATCTGAAAGATCAGAGATTATCAGCCAAATGCACCACAAGCCCCAGACTTACACTCTACAGGCAACAGAGCAAACAGAGAATGTGATTGGTCTCTTTTGACCAGGAGGCCTGACCTGGTACAGGTAGACTCTGTTAAGTCTCAACCTGGGCTGATTTGTCTTGCAGAGATCAGTTCCGGGTTAACTCAAAACAAAAAAAAAAAAAACAAAAAAAACCTTCAATTGATTTAATGAAGTCTTTTCATTTTCAACCACAAATGACAATTTTTTCCCCTTTTTTATACTAATCTGAGTGTTCTGTGGACACAGCAATTTCATTAACTCTTGATACATACAATTGAGTATTTTCCAAAAAACTCTAATCCATAAATTTATATGTATTTGATGTAACTTGTTCAAGATGGATTTTTTCCTTTCCACTTCATCAGCAGCCACATACTCTCTTTTTTTTTTTCTGGTGTTTTTTTGGTTGGTTGGTTGGGTTTTGTTTGTTTGTTTGTTTTTCGGTAAGCGCTTACCCTCTGCTTTTAATCAACAAAAGCAAACAGTGATTGATAGACAGATACTGTATCTGGTAGTAGTACCAAAAAGTCAGCTTACAGGTGTGGTGAAAACTAAGAATGCACAAAACAGATTCCCCAGCTGGGAGAAATTCCTTTGTAACATAGTTTGTGTGACTTTAGGCCTCCACTGAACCTGTAGGTTTCTTTTCGTTTTTAAAGCTGAAAACAGGATTCTAATTCTCCCCTTACTTTAAGTAAACAGACTACTTGGAACAAAAATAAATGTAAAACCCCTAAACTAAGATTAAAACTGTTAAAAAAGAATGCTGAATGAAGGCAGGGAGCAATGGAAAAGAGCAATGACCTACGATGGAAGACATGAAGGAATTCTACAGGAAAAGTGGCAGAACAGCAAAAGGGATGAGTTTTAAGATTTTCTCAGTTATGGGAAAAACTGTTAACTAGAATTTACTAGTCAGTGCAGAATACATGTAGTCTTAAAAAATTTATATACTTTAGTTTACAAAGGAAAAAAAAACCCTAATTGGCTAACCAGCACAGAAATTCAAAAAGCTATAGAAAACCCTCCTTGCATGTTATGCATGAGAGGGATTTACCATAACATTGTAATTACAGTGCATATCTTAGCACCACACAATTGCAGTATGTATTATAGAACCCTATCTATATATGTTGGCTGTGCATTTTTTAGGGGAAGAGAAAAATGTGTAAGTGCTCTTCAGCAACAGAGCAGCTGTGGGTTTTGAACAATATTCGTTTTCTTCACGTTAATTTTTATCCATCTGGTAAATTATTCTCTACAGGGAGGTACAAGTCTTTAATTTTTTTCTACATTGCTAATAAAGTATTTTCTAAAAAGGTAAGGAATTCCAGTATGTTCAAGGAAGAAGTAAGGAATTTGGAGACTATCTTCTTTGCAGATACCCACAAAGTACATTTTCCTTCACAGATGGACATAATATTTAGCCTGTCATTATAAACATCAAGGCTGTGTGAAATGATTTTACTTTGCACTTGTGTGAACACAGAGCCTGTAAGACATATTTGTACACAGCTCCTTAGTATATAAATTAGCATTTTTAAACTTTCCAGAAAAAAAGTTGGACTTAAAGATCTATCCATGTTGAAACTCTTTTAAACTGATAAATTATTCAGTGTGTTTTGGATTCAATAGCAGAGCTTTTTTAAATTAAAAAAAAACCTTTTCCTAAGTATGTTCTTATAAATTCATCCTTCCCAAGACTTTTCTATCAACAATTAACCTGAAGTAAAGAGACACAGCCCCACCTCTGTACAGGGATTTGGTTTTTTGGTTCGTTGGAACCAGACATGGTATTTTACTGTAAAATATTTTTGGTTTGATGAAAATTTTGTCATGACATGCCAACAGAGGGGAATGGGCTGTTTTGAGAGGGGCAAGATAAGGAATCTTACTGTGTAAATTACATGAAAATGTACCTTTGAATAATTGGACTACCTCCACAATTTTCATCTGTAAATGATAAATTCTGGTCTGTTCCACATAGAAAATGTTATTCTAAATACAACCTTAGTAAATTCAATGTTAACATGTAAGTGTAACTGAAAAGCTCTATTAAAAAGTGGCTTGTACTGACAATTAAAAATAAATACATCAAACCTTTTCAACATTTCTACCAAAAACCTACTTCTTTAATCTACAATTAATCAATAGTTTTGGGTGTTAAAATATCAAAAGCATTTCTAAACTACCAGAAAATAGTTCCCTCAGAATTCAGAATTGTAAAAATTTTCCAAATTATATAATCTTTAAGATTTTAAAAATTTCTATGAATGCTATGTCATCTCTGCAGAACTTCAGTGTATGTGTCTAACTTAAGAAATCAAAATAAAAACAGATCTGGAAATTAACTATCGTTAGCTGGCACTCTCCCAACATCCCTTTTTTTCCTTATACCTGCAGATCAACAAAACTAAGACAAAATGATTCCTGCTAAATATTAGACTAGTGAAAAACAACCCCAAATTCAGTGGGATGAAATATGTCAGTAAAATTCAACATGTATACAGTTCATAAAAAATTCATGTTTCGGGGACTAATCTTAAAAGCCAAAGCGAAATGAACATATGCAATTTTTGTGGGTTTTTAATGAATTTTGAACATATGCAATAGCTGTGGGTGGTAAAATACAATGGTCCTGAATTATGCAAATTTGTCTTCAAAGTCTGGAAAGTAGTGCCATAATTCAAGACATCTGTTACTTCTGTTCACCTCCAATTAATTACACTTTTTTGTAGCCATCATCCAAATTTGGAGCTGCTTCCTGCTGGCAGGCCAACCCCATCTCCTTGCCAACAGTGCAAATACCCTCAACCACTTTGCTGGGAATGGCAGTGCCATGTGCTCTTCATGTTGGCCTGGGTTGCAATAACCCAAGGGTAATACTAAATCTGGATAATTCTGACTCCTTGAGGATATACATTATTCCTCCTGACTCCTGCCTAGCATGACTTTTCAGTATCTTTTACTTTTTCATCTCAATATTTTTGTAGGATGGAGGACTGCGAGGGTTTAGGACTAAATCAACTGCTAAAACTACAATGGACTCTGTTTTACCTAGATACTCTTGTTTTACCCAGATAAAACTGGTTTTTTTTCCCCCTCTTTCAAAAGTTGATCAGCATCAGACAACAGCAGAATTTCTGTATTTTGGATCATTCTATGATGATGTGGATCACTGTGAAAATTCTTACTATTAATCTCATAGAGCTCTCCCCTCCTATACCCAACATCACAAGGAAACAAAGAGTTGAACATACACTCTGAATAATCCAGTTCTAGTTCTCACACTTCTCCATTACATTCCAGTAGCAGTAAGAGCAGTAAAAAATCCATTATATATATGTTTTATCCATTGACACCATGACATCATGATAAAATAACAAAATAAACAGGTAGGTTAAAATAAGCTCTTCTTTAGTAAGCCTGAGTTCATTCAAAAACTTATTATATTCACTGTAGTGTACAGAAGTCTCCTCTGTGGATATTTATGTTGTCATATTTCAAAAACAGCATATTCCCTAAATTTGCCAGTTACATAGAAAGGCAATGCAGTTTCCTTTAAATCCCAGCACACTTAAATATCATTCATATGATGCCTGTGAAGCATCATTACAACTTGCCAGTTCAGAGCAAATCCCTCTCTTTGAACACCTTGTTGTGATGAGAGCTGCCTGCCAAGAAAGCTCTCAACATATGGATTGAAGCTCTGAAGAATGTCTTTCTAGACTTAGAGATGTCTTTGACACCACTTTCACAGTAAGACTTGTAAATCCTTCTGTAATTTTGGGGAAGGATAAGAGATGTGTCTGCAAATGCACCTGATCAAAATATAAGCCATTGCAGAGGTATTTCCTAATCACCCCTCCAGGTTTCCCAGAAGATAAAGAGAGTGTATTTCACTGATGCCTACTTTCTGCCTTAAAGGGTCAGCCACACTGCCCTAAAGTATGCAACATTTAAAATGAAGTATCTGCATAAATAGGAGGATATATCAGGTGTTGTACAGATACTTCTGAAAGCAAATTAACAGCTAGGCTTTTGTAATTACTGATTTTGTTTATCTATCATATAGCAGCAAGAGTCTTAGCCCCTTTCTGTCCTGTAGGTTCACAGGGTTTTTTGAATGGGTACTTTAACTCTAGGGTAGAGACTGTGTACAGCCATGGCAAAAAATGTTATCATTAGAAATTTTTAATCTTTGAGCACCCTAGCTAAGTCTCTGTGTGGAAGATAAGATTGCAAGAGTACAACAATAATTGCTCATGTAACACAAGTTTTCTGCTGAACTCTTAAGTGACCCAAGGCTGGCTCTGGGCAAACCTTAAATGGCGTATCTAAACAAAGAGATTCCCCCTTGGGCTTACGAATTAAGCTGGAAATCTTGAGAATTGTCTATCTCAGAATAATTCCAGCACTTTCTGATCCAAGACTGATATACTGGAACAAGAGCCTTCTTTGTAACACAACCTATTTATTTCTACATCGTTTTAGCTGAAAATGGAAGGGCAGTGCACATAAAACTAAAAAAAAATCCTGAGCCCCTTGAAAGGATATGATATTTCCAGAAATCATTTTTAAACAGATGTTTTTCACCAGCAAAGTTGGTGGGCGAATATGACAAAATGTGTTTTCCTAAAATATGTCGTTTTGCCAAAACTGAAATATTTTGTTAAATTGCATCACTTTTGATAGTATTTGATAGGATTCTGTCCGAAGTCCAGATAACATTGTTTTTTCAACTAAAGAGATAACAAAAATTGTACATTTGATGAAAAAACATATAAGCTGACTAAATGCATATTTTTTTCACTAACCATTGAAAAAAATTTGGTTTAATTCAGGTGTTGAATGCAGAAAAAAATAAAAATACAAACATCCGTAGGGGCAAAAAATGTTTTCCAATCCATTCTGTTTCAGTTTATAAGGGAATAGCTTGAATAAAACACTATATTGTATCATCTTGAGATTAATTTTATACAACTTTTTGATACATAAGATAATCATAAGCACACAAAAAGACCTTTTTCTTGGTATTTCCAGGTGCAATTTTGGGTTTGTTGCTTGTTTTTCTTGTAAAATAGAAATATTTTGATAGAACCACTAAAGCTGTATAAAATACTTATGGCCACAAAGTTGTAAAGACTCCAGGTTAAGATGCACTATTGTTCCCAGCAAGTTATGCCTTTAATTCATTGTGAGTATGCAAAAATGCATTAATTTAATCATGTGTTTAAAACTTTCCTGGTTGTGGTCTCAGAGAGAATGCTGTGATACCAAGGAAGGAATCTTCCTGTTCAAAAACATATAAACAACAATTTAATGTAAACATTGTATGTCTGGCACAAATGCAACAAAAGATTGCCAAGAGATTCTATCGTCTCATCATCCAGAATGTAAAGCCCATATGGAGAAGACATCTTTCTGACAGCCTCAAAAAGTATTCACTTGGGTTCTGTCAACTACCAAAGACTACATTCCATAGTCTCTTGTAGAGGTTATTCACAAGTGAAATGCCAAAAATGTCCCAGAGGTAAAGAGTTTGTATTTGTAAGGCTCATCAAACCCTTAAGGTAATCCTGAAACACTGATGAAGGTAAGACGGTTTTTCTTTTGAGTTTTCTAATAGCTCTTCAGTTTAGCAAGTATTAGACTTTTCAGATAATCTCACAATATTCAATCTTCCTACCAGCTGTAAGTCATATAGACAAGGCCATATTCAGAGAGAAAAGGAGTAAAAGGAGACCCAGGTACATTTTATAAAGATTGTACTATTTGTTGTTGAAAAAGAAAAAGAGTTCTAATTTTAAACAAATATTCAAATCTGCATGGTGGTTCACCCATTCCTAACTCAGATGGAAAATAATGGTATTTCTTCCAAATGAGTTGAAAACTGCTAAAGGGACTAATTAGAATAATAAATTATCATCTAAAAATAATTGAATCAAAGTATTGCTCTAAACAGAACATTTTTCTTGACATTTAGCCTATAAATTAAATTCTTAGTTAAGATACCAGTTCTTGGTCCTAGTGACTCTAAACTAAGTTTCATCACTTTTTAAAAAATTATGGTTCTCATTCATTTGTGATAAAGTGACATTTGCTTTCTATCAGAAAGTGTGCATTAAAAGTCTTTTAATATTTTGTCTCTAGTGAATATTTAGTATTTTCGGTGTTCATCTCTACATGAATGACTGATTTTGAGAATCAATTAAAATGTTAAACCTTTTTACAGTTTTGAACTTTAACCACGTACACTTCTTGTTGTGGGGAGGGGTGCAGTCAAAATCTAGGTAATATTATGTGTGTCAGCAATGTAACTGTCACATAATACTCAGTTATACTTCAACACAAATGGTCAGGTGCTTGATCTATGTCAAAAAAAACCCCTATATTCTGCAAATATCCAGGAGAATATTCCAATTTATCTTTTAAAATATAAAATTTCTACTTCAGTAGCACTTTTTCCATTTTATTTTCCATTCTGCATGCTATTCCAGCTCACTGGAAGATATTTGCCATATTATTTTCGATATTATTTTCCTTTTTCCATTCCAGCTCACTGAAAGATAATTGCCTGAAGCACAAGATGATAAATATAAATAAGAAACATTCTACTAGACTAATTTTTCTTACCTCAGGTTTTTGCTCATCTCTAAAAGACACTACCATTCTCTCAGCCAAAATTGTCTCTAGTAATGCAGGCACTTAAAGTCAAAACCTAAAAGACCCTGACATTTGAGACCCATTGTAGAGGCAATGCATGAAGTTGAAAATAAATGAGAGAAAGAGATGCTACTTTTAAAGCAGCGTTATTTTCAAGAACTTGACATCTGTACAGGTATGATTTACTCCTTCCACAAAGACAAACTGCTTCCCATCTAAGAACATGAAGGGTGATTAAAATTACTCCATAAACAAATAAAGATAGGTATAATCATCTGGATCTGCCTTAAGAATTAAATTAATATTTGATATCGTAAGGTTATAACATCCACAGATAATATGTATCATTTTTGCCTTTGAAAGAGCCCTAGTGTGTCAAATTCAGAGAGTGTTGTGAAGCTGACTGTGCATTTTTCTGGTGTATCTTCTTTTTAGGTGATAGTACCAATGAATACAGGAAGAATTTTAGTGGTTTTTGTAACTATTGACTCCTTATGTTTTTCTTCAAGCAGGTAACAATACTACAAATAACACATGTTTGATTAGCATGCCTTTAAAAATAGCTTATTCAGATAACAAAGAGAGAAAATTTAACATCAAATAACAGTCACAAATATTCATGTAAAGAATATTTATCCTGCCTGAAACTGACAGTGCTTTGAATTGTCTTTCATGCCAATCCTCAGATCCTATATTGAGAAGTAAGTGCTGTAAAATATATCTGTAAAAAAAAAGGTCAAACAAAAAAGATCACAACCTAATTTTCTCCATGCCAGGGAAATGAACAGGCCCAGTTAATGTATGGGCCTAATGCACAGGCTTTGTTCCAGACTCAGTGTGGTTTCTGGGGATTAATTCATATTTTGAAATTTGAATTTAAATGCTCTCCTAGATTATGTCTGTTCTGTTCTACATTTACAAGGGCTGGAACTCTGAGGAGGCAAATCCAGTCCCACAAGACATCTGAAAAATGTTACCAATTGTCAAATGAGAAAAGCAGAGGACATGTAAGATGAGGCAGATTATATTTTTATATTATTTATTAATGAATTTTCAGTACAGGGACATATTACAGCAAATGTCAGTAACATTTTCTTTCCTGTCAAGACAAACATTAGGAAGACAGTGTTTAACTATTTGTCTGATTGTCTACTTTTAATGCTCCACTAAATCTGAACCCTAGCAACAGTTTTCAAATATTAAAACATATGTGTGTTATATGAATTAACAGTAATTTTTTTTAATTGAAAATTACTCCATTTTCTGGATCATTGATTCCCATTTGCTATGATAAGTAATCACAGTTGATAATTGCCTCTAACATTTATTCTGGCTCAATCTTGAAAACAGTTGTATTTCTTGCCTCCACTGTTCCAAAAACAATCTTTTTGTTCTTATGCTTAAGGACACTTTTCTCATTTCCTTCCTATATTTATCCATAATTTTCACTTGTTCCTGCTTTGTCCTTTAGTTAAGTAGCACATCAGCTTTGTGGATATATCTTCCTCCTCAATCTATTATTTTATATTACAGTGAGTTTTCTTCTTTTATTTTTCATCATACCAGTAATGCCATTTCTGTGACATGGATAATTTTCACTACAAAACTTCTACCCACTGTGTTCAGGTCAATAAATGAAATATTTAAAATTATTAATCTCAAGTTAGTCCTTCAAAAGTCCCTGGTCAGCACAATACCCTGAAGTCTGCTTTTTGTCAAGACAGAATGCAAGGTATTAATATTATACTATTTCTCAATTTCCTTGGGTTTATTAATGACTTTAGATTATACCTTAAAGATCTATTTTCTGCTGCTTCACCTAAGAAATGCTGAATAAATTAGAAAAGATTACTACTACTGTACAATACTTTCCCTTCAAATCACTTTTCCCGAATCAAATAAAAAGAACACACTAAGAAACAAAGCCTTTTTAGGGTCTATACTCAGCTATGACCAGAAGCAGAAGTGCTAAAAATCTTAAAAATAATCATCCTCCTGCAAGCCTTTGCAGCCCAATTCTGTAGGCTCCAGAGGATCAGATAAACATCTGAACTTTTAGACACTTGTCCATGGCTTACCCAAATTCCAAGTCTTTTGGGGTCACCCATCATTGTGAATTTCCTTATTTTTATGTTTTCCAGACCTTTTTAACCCTAAATTTTCAGAGCTTCATAGAATTAAAGTGCTCAACTCTCACAAAATCCAAAGGTTGCGTGATTAAATTCCACTTAACTATGAAAAGATAGAGTTCACAATTACTCAGTGTATAACCCTGTCTAAAAAATGTCATTAACACATAGAATTCACATAACTGTGGAAACTCTAGTATCCCCTAAAGGTGAAGCTGCTCTAGTCTTTCTCTGTGTATGTATGTGTCAATTTTTCCCCCCACTTATGACTGCATATTAAAAAAAATACCAAACAAACAAAAAAACTCCCCACAAAACCATCCTCCAGTGTGTTAAAACTCCCAAATTTTATAAAGTACGGGTTCTGTAAAATACCAAAATTTGCCAAGTTCCTCTATTTTTGTTAACTTAATGTGTTATTTAAAAACATAAATTTAAAAAAAACCCAAAACAGTATATACTTACCGGTATTTTTATGTGTTTTATTGTTTAAATGGCTTACAGACTAATAAATGGATTTATTAATTATGTCATGCTTAGCAGTACTTTTCATGTTTGAAACAAATTTTTGATCACTTTTCATATAAAACCATCTGTGTCTACACATACTCACAGACCAGGTCAATGAGGAACCCATTTACGATATTTTTGCATCTGACTGCCTGAAATTAGGAACATAATGTCCTCATAAAGGACTAACTTGCTTCATTTTCAGTAGCTAATTTCTATCATCTTGTTTGACAATAGTCACCAAGTAAAATAATCTTTGCAACACAGCCTATAGTTTGATATTTAAACATCTATCTTTCCAACCAAGACCTGAGATGATCACTCTGCAGGTCTCTTCTACAGATATTTCAGAAAAGAGAAAGAGGAATTCAGAGCTGCTCCATGAATACTTTGAATTCACATTTATCCCATTATTCCATGTTGTGTGGGCACATCTATTTCTCTCTTCTGTTTCTTTGCCTTTGAGCAGAAATATTTGAGGAAGATAGGATGGTATATAATAGTTTACATTTCTCAATAATTAACACTGCTATGAATTTCTCATAAACAAATAAAAGCTTCTTTTAGATATGTCTCTTAGAAGGCTCAACTTATTCAGCTCCAGAAGTGTTATCAAGAGCAGTGTATTTGTCAAAAGGAAATGACTGAACTCTGATGAACAGAAAAGCACTATGGAAGATTGCTGTGGACACAGTCCTGCAGAGACTTGCACTTGTTCAGGGCTCTGTGTGTTAGGATTAGTGCCTTCAAAATCAATGTGATTAATAAATGCAGTGCCTCACAGTGTGTGTTTGAACATGAATGCAAGCTATTGCAGGCTTGTCTCAATGAAACAGAAACCTGAAAGTTTCAGGTTTCTCTAGGGAGAACTTCAGAAACTGAAAACACTAAACTGAGGAAATAAAATAAATATGAAGCACTTTTCCAGTAACTGCAGGAATGGGGAGGGTGTCAATTTGAAAAGGTAGAATTTAATAAAAAGAACAGAATTAGTTGAAAATGGTCTTAAAAATACCTTTGCATTAAAAAAAATCATTACAGGAAGTTCCATGAAGTCTGACTTTTGGGTACATGGAAAATTCAACTTCAGGAATGGGCTAAAATGTTGAGGTCACGATGCCAAGATTCCTAAATGATTCCTAAAAGTGTCTTTCGCCTTTTTGAAACAACTTTCCTAATCATTTATTCAGCACATTAAATAGCAAGAAATTAACCACTAACCCACCATTCCCCTAAAATCCTGAGAGAAACAAGAAGTCCTAAACTGATACAAAAGCCACTTTTATACTTCATGTCTGCAGAGTAGTTACCACATAGTTATTTCAGAATAAAGCACATCCTTTCAAGAGAGTGTTACGTTTGAAAGACACAACATATTTAATTGTCATTCTAGCTCTATTCCTACAACAATCTAAGTATAACTGTGAAAAAATTTCATTTTTCCTCTATGAGAACAACATATTGCTTTGACAGCAAAGCTTAGTTACACCAAGTGACAAAATGTTAGTTTGACATTGAAGGGCAGCATTTTTTTCTAATTTTATGGTAAAACACCATTAGTTAGAATTGCAATGTGGAAATTCGTTCTGATAGACTATTTTTCATTTTATAGTACATTTGTTTGCCAAATTTTATTCCTATTGCCAAATTAAAACGACAAATTAGTGCATAGCCTTTCTTTTTTTTTTTAATTTCTGGAACTGCATTAAAAGGCAATATTGACATTCTTAACTCATTGCAATAAAATTTTGTGTCATGGCAACAAAAAGCAGAAAATTTGTGTTCAAAATTTACTACAATCATTTCTGGTATCTAGTTACATTTTTGTCTCTCTCCTGTTGAATACCCCTTTTTAGTTTCAGCCATCTTTTGGAGTGCATCACAGTCTCTGTGCTGATGTTAGCAAGGAATAAAAATTAGATTGCTTCTAAAGGGATGTTTAAATTGGATAATGTGCAAAGTCTCTGTCTGTGCGAGACAGCAGAATGATAAATGAGCATGCTCTCCAGGGAAGTGGGAAGCTCTCCAGGTTACACGCCTCCTCAAATCCCCCTGAAGACTGCGAGCACATCATAGACATTCTGCAGTGACAGGTATCAGTAATAATCACTTTCCAGCAAAAAGATAAATTAAATAAATATTCAGAAGGAAAGACACAACATTAAATAATTCTGATGTAGTTAAAGAATTTTTCAGAATTTCTTTGTTCAGAATTTAATTTGGAAGGAAGGAAAACAATTTTCTAAGATGCTGATGTAGAGGGGAATCGAAATTATATGACTGATTGATTTTTTTAATTGTAAAAGCTTTCATCAAAGTTCCACGCATATGTCTGTAAATGTGCTTAATATTTTGATCCTACAAAGAATTTTATGTTTCTGTTAAAGTGGTAGAATATTTTCCACTAAAATAAATAAAAGCCACTCTGTCCTGGGGGTAGAAGAAGGGCAGTATCAGGAAGAAAATTACGTTTGCTGTACTTGTGGCATTTATAGTACTTGTTCAATGTACTGCAGTTGTGGTTGTACTGAGATCATTATCATTTTAAAAAATTAAAAAAAAAACCAAAAAAACCCAAAAGATTCTATAGAAATAATAATTAGCTTCAGCATAAAAAACCACAAGGTCAGCCCCAAATGCCTTTCCTCATGTGGAGTCACACTTAATCACACTGAGGGGAACCCCATCAATTTCAGTGAGAGTGTTTCTACCAAGGAACTGCTGGGGCTGAAACACATCAGAATCTGCTCATGATGTGTGAATGGTCTGCATCACAGAGCTTCCATAATCTCTATATAAACACACTGTAAATAGTTTATAGACGCTAAGGTGAAACATCCGTAGTGCACTAAGCAGGTCCAACTTGCAGTACTTGCTCTCTTGGTGAAGAGTGGTGGGATTGTCCTGCAGCAAACACTGGGAGTTGAAAGAAAGGTCAACAACAGTTATAAAATAAAGTTCTACCATATGGAAAGTTATCGTTTTCATATGCTGTGAAGCATAGACAGGCCATAGAGTGAGTTTCAGAGTAAAACTGAACCTTCTAAATCATTAAATCATCATGAAAATCTGAGTGAACTACAATCAAAATCATTTTTTTCTCTTTTCAGGTATCTAATTCATCTTTTTTCAGACAAGAATTGTAGCAAACTGAGTGAAGAGATGGTTTTTATCATATTATTGGTTCAAATAAATATATTCTTTAAACTAAATTGACTATAGTCAAGATGCTCAAAACAATAATTTCTCCTTTTCTAGATGAAGCTTTGCATCAGGGCCTATGTAAACCTTCATAACTCCTTTGCAAGTGACATTTCTAATATATATAACAGATCAACAGAATGGTTGGGGTGGGAAGGAAACTGGAGCTCATCTGGTACAACACCCCCTTGGTGCCAAACCTCTACACCTAGATATAGTTGCCTGGGATCATATCCAGACAGCTTTTGAATATTTCCAAGGAGGGAGACTCCTCTGGTCTCTCGGTAATCTTTATCAGTGCTCAGTCACCTTCACAGTAGAAAGTGTTTTCTGATTTTCATAGGGAACTTCCTCTGCCTCAGTTTGTGCCTCTGGTCACTGTGCACCTCTAAAAAGAGCCTGGTTCCATACTCTTTACACCCTCCCTTCAGATTTGCACACATTTATGGGATCTCTGCTGAACTTTCTCTTCTCCAGACATAACAGCCCCAGTTTCCTCTGCCTTTCTTCGTAGGAGTTTCAGCTCCTTATCATCTTTGTAGCACTTTGCTGGGCTCTCTCTAGTAGCTCCATGTCTCTCCCATACTGGGGACTGCAGATGTGGCCTCAGTGGTGCTGAAGGAAAAGTGAACCTTGCTCTATCTGTTAGAAACATTTCTCTTTGTGCAGTTCAGGATACCCTTAACCTTCTCTGTAATGTTCAGTGTGTTGTCCACCAGGTCTCTCAGGTCCTTTTTTGCCTATGTGATTTACAACAAACTTGCCCCCAAAGATATAGTTAATAAAAATTATTTTTCTCTCTCACTTGAAGAATTCAGAAATGCAAAAAAGATTTTCAGTGTCACATAAAAATATATAGTCTTTTCTTTTAGAAGATCTAAAAGGAACAAATGTATGAGACTTCAGCTTTACACCACAATAATTTGGAACTAATGGACACATGTGAGCCATTGGAAGGACATGCCTAATTAACTATTGCTCAATGTACAAGTACATTTGAATGATCGCTCAAGGAGTTATTTTAGCAATTCACCTTAAAACTCTCAGGGCAGCTTAATACTGGTGGGCAGAAGTCATTCATGTTTGTGTATTTGGCTGGAACCAAGACATATCTTTTCATAAATCCACAAAGATTTTGCAGGGCAGCAAGATGGAGATGATTCAGACCTTTGGTAGTGAAAGCAGCAAGGGCAAGCCATGCAGGCAGACTGCAGGGCAATAGCTGGGAATTCAAGATTCCGGAAAACCTTGCTCCTCACAAGAGCTCCTTTGTGCAGTTCAGCTTAGTCCACTTTGGGAAAGAGCCTATTTAAGTTTGTCCTCGTGGAGACTTCACATTGTTTTGCAACAGCTTTCCTTGGTAACAGTTTGGATTGATTCAGCCAGGCTTTATTGATATGACAGACAATGCAAGCACTGTCAAAAACAAGAGAGAAAGGGATCCTGATTGGGACCTGTCTGAAATAGCAACAGTCCATTGCCTTTTAAAGAGTTTTCTTTTACCCACTTCAGTGGCCATGAGCTTACCACAAAAGAAACCCTTTTTGTCTCAGAAAGGTCAAAACAGATGTGCAACAAATGAAGACAAAGTAAAGACAGACCTGACTCTAGTGTCCTCACACAGCTGAACTGAAAAAAGACTTGTGTAGCTTTTCAGTCTATCTCCTCCCTTCATTACTCTTTAGGATTAGAAGCTGAAGAGCCAGAGAAACAAAGATTCACTCTTTTAATCAAGAGTCTCAGGAGAATACCTGCAGTTGCAAGATTACCACTGTGATTTCTCAAAATGAAGCAGGCCAAACAAGCTTCCAACAAACATTCAAAAATTTGGCACTTTATCTTATTCCTCTGAACAATTTAAAGTCCCCCCTGTCTCAAATCCATGATGGAATTTTAAATGCATACTGGAAACGGAGCAGAATATAACTAAAGAATATATTTCTGCTTTTCCCAGTGTTGATCTATCCAGGGATCACGGCTGTCTTATTACAAATTGTCTGTGCTGATATGAGTATTGTTCCATTTCTACTAAAATGCCCATAGTTTAGCATATAATTTCCCAATCATAAACTTGATTTTAATACTGGAATTGACTCAGAGCAGTTGTGTGAACTTGAAAATTAGCAGGTGAAGACAAAGTGAAAATAAATTAACAAATAAAGGCAAAACAATAAAAAATATGTTATCTGGCACTGACAAATGAAAACAGATCCTTCTTTCTGGTCCTTTACACAGAACTTCATTGTTACTCTGCTTTCTGTGGTGCAGAACTACAGAAAAATGTAGAAACTGAAAGAGATTTTTCATACTGTGGAGGCAGAACTTCAATAGTATTAAATGTGACGTTGTACATGGTGAAAGACCATCAGTTCTTGGAACTGAATTTAGCATCATATTTTTAGCATTTTCCCCTTCTTCCTGATCACTGATAGGTATGAAAACATTTTCTTAATGGAAATATTCTCAGACTGAGCCCTTGCTGCATGAATGACTGCAGTTTTCCTGTGGGAGCTCATTACACAGCCTTGCTCCCTTGCCCGAATATTCTGCAGCTTTCCTACAGTCCCTCACACTTTACAGTTGAATTATACAAGGAGACTACAAACATCTTCCTGAGTTGTGAATTTTCAATCCTTGTTTAAAAAGGGTCCTAGTTTTGAAAAAGTAAAGCCACTAAAAACTCTTGGCAGTGCTGGGTGTGGAGTCAGTGAGAGGTTCTGCTGTGAAGAGAGGCCATCCATCGCATACTCGTGTCTGCACTGCGTCTCTGGTCCCCACCTGAGTGCAGTGATTTATGAGACCTTGTTTTCTTCCACATTCCCACCCCAGTCATGGGGGGACTTTCAGCTGTAAAGCTCAGTTTCCTCTGACAATGCAGTGTTATTCCTCTGACAGCAATTTATTTCTCCTACAGCAATGATGCATTAACTTTCAGCAAATGCAAAATTTACTCAGGTCAGCTACCAGCTACACAAAAGTAAACTGATTGTTTCAAAGTATGAAGAATTAGTTTTATCACAGTATAGAAAACTTAACTGGGAGTCAAAATAAAAATTATCTTTCATTTGTGTCTTTCAAACACCCCCAAGCACAAATGCCTATATGTTCAGAATTTTATCATAAATCAAAATTAACCCCACTAAACAAACGCGCATTCTCAAGGAAAAGGAATTGTAAAAAAAGAAAAACTTTCTTACTGTGAAATGAAAAACCTCTTTTTAAAATTATTAGTTAAAATACAACATTGTAACACTGAATTTAAGATAAGAAATTTTATGAAAAAAAAACCAAAACCACTGAGATTTCTGACAAAGGCAATAGACCAGCTGGCAATTCTCAGTCTTTCTAGTCTTTGTAGGCAGTAAACATTCATTTTCAGCAGAACATTACATTGCCTTTAAAATTCTATTCAGAAATATGAATACTAAAAAGGAGAATATATTTATCACTGTTCCTTTTACAATCATTTGTCTGCTGGAAGGTGCTTATATCCCCTCCCTTAATGCTTAGAATCCTGGATTAAAAAAACTCGGCTCTTCTGACCTTTTCTATCAGTTAATTGTTTCAAAACATCTTTTCATGTGTGTTATTTTCCTCTCAATTCTTTCATGTTGATCTATATATTCCTGGTAGTATGGCAAGCAGCTGGGAACAGCCATCCAGATGAGCCCTTACATTTCCTGAAAAAAAGCAACTTGCTTTGTCGTAGCTTTCGTCGTGCCTTCCTGGATAACGACGCAGCCCTCATCCTGGAATGAGATTTATTCAGTTCTCTTTGTAGCCTCCTAATCTTATGTTCTGTTTAGTTTGTCATCAATAGGCAAATTTCTGCCATAAGAAATAACTTGTTATGTATCATGCTTTTACTTTGCAAACACTTAACACATGTTTTAGTGTGTTTTATTTTGCTGATTTCAGACTGTCTCTTCAACTCTTAAGAGCCATTTTGAATGGCCTTAAGGAATTACATTATGTTTAGGTCTTGTCAGTAGTTTAACTTTAGTGTTATCCTTCCATAAAAAAGATTAATAGGCCTATGAAAAGCCATTAGTGTCTCCTACAATAAATAATGCCTTTTATTTCTGCCCATGGGAGTTTAAAACAGCTATGCTCTCTTTCTTCTTCAAAGAAATAATTGACGACATTGTTGGAGCAATAAAGACAACAAATCCCAGCTACCTTACCTACACTGTTAGTTCAAATGACTTCAAAAAAGTTAATGGCCAGAGCAATTCAAATGGAATTTGGCCCCAATGACATATTGATCATTTTTATAACCATTAGGTAGAAACATGGTTTTGTGTGAATATTAAATTTTGTCAGTTCACTTACAATTAAATTACAGCAGAATCTCAGGAAACTCTGTTGTATATGCTACCATCATCTGGTATATTCTAAGATACAAGCTCTTTTCCTGGGGTAATAGGATGAATATTGAAACAGCTTCTTACATGTGAACACTAAGTGACGCCTCTTAGGTTTTTTCAAGGGAATATAGGCTGCTTTTTTTCAGTTTTCTTCTCTTTCTTTCTAATTCTGGAGCAAACACCACCTACCTCCAAAAAATTCTAGGAGAGATTTTTTTTTGCTGACCAAGAAAGGTTAGGAACTCAACGCTGAATTTCTAGGATAGCTATCCTGGGATACCCATCTTATTTAGCTGGCTTCTTTAAGGGAAGGTAACCTCATAGGGCTTGGAGGGAAGAGGGCATTATCGAGTTATTACCACTGAATGGTTTGTTTTTCTGGCCTCTTGATCAAATTCCCTTAATTGCATTACACAATCCCATTGTGACTTAAAGATTACACATCTGGAATGGAGAATAAATGGTTTATTGGATTGATGTCTCTTATTTCTTTAAAATACTCTAGGAAATCTCATTTTTCATTTGAACTATTCTGAAAAAAACTCAGAGTAGGCAGTGATGAGGGAATTTGCTGTTACAAAAATGTTATGTGTAGTAATTAAAATGCTCCATTTGTTTCACTTAGTGACTGACAAGAATATAGCATCTCTTTGATTATTTACAGACCCACCATTTCACGATCATTTACTTAAGTAAAAAGATTTGGCAGCCTTGTATCCCCTGGAAACCTACATGAGGAGATTTGGATCACAGTTTTATTAAACAGTGAGAAATAGTTTAGAGGTATTTTCTTCTTGGTCTCGCAATGGGATCTGCAGATATGGCTAAGGGACCTAGGGAAATTCCTTATCTGATCCCAGTATTCATAATACATAAAGTTCAGGTTTGCTTTTAACATGCAATAACATGAGACAAAGTCAATATTGTTATTCAGATATGCTCAGTTCTCCAAGTAGAACTAAAGAAATTCACTATGCTTGTTTATATTTTGACAATCAAGACCAATTATTGTTCTAGGTGTTGTATGAAGACATCCCACTGTATTTGCCATCTCATTTAGGGCAAGATATATTTGATGTGTAAAATATAAAATAAGTGGTAAAATTCAGAATATGTTACCAAATAATCAATTAAACTATGTTTAATTATTTGTCAAATTTTTCTTCTTTCTTTTAGCTATCAGCTGCATGCCAATCATTAAGATGCATCTAACAGATGGATTTGTACTCAGGAAGATTTGATCCATCATCAGTGTCAAAACAAGGTCTAATAATTTTTTGCCATCTGTACCAATAATTATGTGCTGGTATCAATGATATACAAGAAAGGAATTTCAAAATTATAACAGATATACTTCCAGTAAGGACCATGTCCAATACTCCCATTAATATTAAAAGAAAACATATAAATAAACAGAAGTGAGTCTTGTAGTGGAAACCACCTTAACCACTGCAGCACAATATTTATTACTTACTTTGAAGCTGTTTTTCCAAATCCAATTAATCCTTCCAATTCTTACATCTTGTTTTCTTCTTTCATCCCGTGAGGATGCTAAGGGCATCTTATGTCAAAAAACGTGTGCAATACACTATGTAGAAAAATATTACCTTTCATGAATTTTAGATTCCTTAAACTTCAGTTTCTTTACATGTTTCACATTTTTAGGACCCAGGAGAACAGAAGCCGCAAACAGTTTCTGTTTAAATCTTTATCTTCTTTTATCTAGTGCAGTAACAGGCTGTCTTCTATGATAAGCAAAAAAAGCCTTTGAATTTCCCTTGATAAAAATGGCTTTTATAACTGTATGTTTGATAATTTCATTATGAAGTTCTGGTTCTCTTTGTGTTCTGCATTATTCTTTCTTGCTTTTAATTTCACATAAAGTATCCCAGACAAAACTATAAATGAATTATATAATGACAATAATAAATATAGCAATGAACTGTATAATGGCAATAACATTTTTTATAAGATTTCCCAGTTCTTACAATCTCTGGTGACTTAGGTTATCTTTCATCTGATTCCTGTCTAACTGTCTTAAACAAAGGTCCTCACTTACATTTTTGCTGTGACATCAGACTCTCTAAACATTCCTGGTGCTGTTCATTTTAGACTCTTCTAAAGTGCTTCAGTTTTTCCCTATAGAATTGTTATATATTTATCAGCAGTGAAATCCATCTGCAATAGCACTGACTTCATTCACTCAGATTTATCAATCTCTGAATTTTTTTATCCTCCTCTTCCTGACTTACCAAAATCCTTCTCATTACAGTTGTATTTCTTTCTACCAAATATTTTCTACTTTATCTCAGGGTCTCTTCACCTTCCCCATAAAACCAATAACAGTAACGCAGAAATTAGTGAACTAAAAGACTTTAAAACTTCCTTCTTTGGAAAGAAAAAGCCTATTGAAATAAGATTTCCTTTGGGAATTAGTAGAAAAGAGAAAACCATGGTAAGAAGCCTGGGAAAAAAAGTATTTTGTGAGGTTACAAATATTGGAGAATCTGTCTAGAAAAGTAAAACTGTTGACCAGACAGACTTGACACCCACTTCAAGTCTTCAGAGCCTCACTTTGGCATTGTCTTCTTGGGTAAATAACTCTTGTTCCCAGCTTTAACTTGTTATTTTCTGTGTGGTAATAGAATTTGCCAACTCAAATCCTGTTTGGTTTGGTATTTGTCTTCAAGACCTTTGAGATCATAAAGACCTTAAACTCAAAGAGGAAGTCACTTACCATGATGTACTTCTGTACAAATCTCTTTTTTTCTTCAGTGATCAGAACCAGAAGGAAGATAGAAAGGCATATTTTATGTCTGCTGGAAAGTGCTTGTGACAGTCACATTCAGTTTCTAAGCACATAGTTAAAGTAGTCTTTAAGGGAATCAGGAAGAACTCCAGACTACCTCAGTAAAATTCTCATTAGAGAGAAGGGAATTAATTTTTCCAGCCAGCTGGAGAGGCAAAAAAGGCATTTTTCAAAACTGATGTTACCTGGTCATCCAGTCTCAGCAAGGAGTCAGAGCTCAGAGGCTTTGCACTGTTTTTATGAATGGCAGCTGTATTTCTTCAGTAAAAGGTGGAAGTAATTTTTTTTTACCAGATTTTCAAAGATTTTTCCTTTTCTGGTCAGTACTATTTCAATATTTCCCAGGTTCAGCCTCACCAGTGGGAAATTACTTTCAGCATCCTGACAGTCCAAAAGCAAGGAAGTCAGAGACCATCAGCTGACATAACCTCATCATTTCCTTCCCTCTATTAATTGATAGTACAGGCAGTCACCAATGTCAGTCATTAGGTACTTCTCAGTTATGTGCATCAATATAAATTGCCAGCTGGTGCCCAGTGTTCTTCATGGACCTTTTAACACATTCCACTATCAGAAGCAATAGCTTAGATGTTTCAAGTGGAGGACATGGAAAACTGAACCTATTAGCTGTTACAAAAAGGAAGATGAGATGGGTAGAATTGAGATCAACACTGATCTAGTCCTGTCAGTTCAGGGTTGGGACCTTTCCTTTAGGCAAGAAGAAACATCTTTTACATGAAACACAGAAAGAAAAAGAAAGGAGACATTCACAACAATACTTTTACAACTCCAACCATCAAAGAAGGTAGCCATGGTAAAAAATCAAATCAGTGTAATGAAAAGTTTACCTGATACAACTCTTATTGGCAGCCTCTCTTTTTTAAGATAATATGTCAAAATATCTCCAAATATGTAAAATAATTCCATTCCATTGTTTGGAAGATGTCAACTCCATTAGGCATCTCTTGAATGGTTCATCTCTATGAATTTCTTTTCCGATTAGAGGCCAAGTAGCACAGACCTCCCACATTCACATCTCCTAGCACTTGGCCCTATGTCTGTTCTTAATCCTGTGGTGTTTCCAAGTAACAAATGATGTTATGTTTTGTGTGTTGGAGGTTTTTAATTCAAAATGCAGTGTTGAAGCCTTCTGTAGTGGTTTTTTTTCACAGCACAATATTGGAAGTATGTGTTACATAGCAAGAGGTAAGCTGGGAAGGTGCGTTTGAGATCGAAAAGCTTTTGGAATAAACAAGGAAATATGGGTAAATGTTAAATATCTGCTGCAGTCTTGAAAATGTTGCCTGTTGGGGATGGTCCTTGGCTTTACCACAAATCATGCCAAGACTATGTCTCAGAGAAAATTAGTCACCATTAGTGACTAGACAGTATGTAGAAGCATGACAACGAGGAATACAGATAGCTGACAGTTTATTTGTCTGTCTCGCTGTTTTCTATTTAGCAACATAAATACAGGTTTTGTGAGGAATGCAGGACTTGGGAGGAATGCAGACACTCTGTCTGGGCATGTAGGAATGAGACGAGCCAAAGCCCAAATGGAATTGAATTTAGCTAGGATTGTCAAAGGCAGCCAAAAGGGCTTCTAAAAGTATGTAGGTGACAAAAGGAAGACTAGGAAAAATGTGAGTATTGCTGAAGAAAAAGCCTAGGTACTGAATGCTTTCTTCACTTCAGTCTTTTCTGGTAAGACCAGTCTTTAGGAATCCCAGGTCCAAGAAACATAGGGGAAAGCCTGGAGCAAGGAATATGTACCCATGGTAGAAGAAGATTAGGATAGGGAATACTTAAGCAAATGGACTCTGATGGAATAGTCATAGGTAATGAAGGAGTTGGCATATGTCATTACACGGCCACTCTCAATAATCTTCAAACAATCATGATTAAAAGTGCCTGAGGACTGGCAGAAAAAAAGCATCGCTCAAGATGGGCAAGAAAGAGGATCTGAGAAATTACAGGCTCATGAAGAAGAATAGACAGGATTGGAGAGGAGGAGGTGGACTGAAAACCAGCCAGTCTCAGATGATGAGGATCAGTGGCACAAAGTCTAGTTTACAGTAGTAATTGGTGTACCCCAGAGTCCAGTCCTGTTTAACACCTTCATTAATGATCAGCATTCTGGGGCAGAGGATATCCTCAGCAAGTTTGCTAATGACACAAAATTGGCGAGAGTGGCTGATATGCCAGAGGGTCCTGCTGCTGTCCAGAGTGACCTCAGCTGGAGAGAGGCATGGACTGACAAGGATATCATGAAGCTCAAAAAAGGGCCACAAAGGTGATAAAGAGACAGAAGCATCTGAGAGAAGGCTGAGACAGCCAGGACTGTTGGGTCTGGAGAAGACTCAGGATCTCCTCTATGTGTCTGAAGGAAGGGTGAAGAGGACAGAAAGCCTGTGCAGTCTCCCTCCTCAGGATATTTAAAAGCTGTCTGGATTTAATCCTGGGCAACTCTGTCCAGGTGTTCCTCCCTGAGCAGGTGTGTTGGACCAGATGACTTCCAGAGTTCTCTTCCTCAATCTCAACCCTTCTGTGAGTCTTTAACTCTAGACTGGATCTCTCACTTGTAGTCCAAGACAGCTACCTCAATGTCAGCCTTGAAAACGAGATAAATTTTAAAAGATCACATAGTAATTGTTGAGTTCAATTGTAGGGAAAGAAAAAAAAAACATAAAAACACCACAACAACCTCAATTAACAATTTAGATTTGTTTAGGGGTTTTTTAGCACACTCTTGAGTACTAAATGTAAGTAGAGCATAGGGTAATAGTTCAACATTGACATGAAAATTGTCAATGATAGCAATAATTTTTGCATCTGAAATAAACCAGCAGTGCCTGTTAGCTCTCTGTGAGTGAAAAAAGGCAGATCTTCAAACACAGAAGGTTTAGAAAACTATTTAGATGTCACAATGTTTTGATCCACTGCCCAGAACAAGGTAGTCCCCAGACAAGCTGAGGTCAGCTTCACAGTATTCATGTAACACATTATAAATAATATGTACAGAGATTTTGTCTATTCCTACAGATACACATGACATTTTAAAGAGCATCTTTATTTATAGGGAACTAACCTGACTCATTCACCAGGTTTTAGTGAAATCATATTACATCCTCAAGTCATAGCTGACTTCTGTTGCATTATGTACGACTGCCTGGAGAATTGGCTCACTGCTGGGAAGAAAGTATGTTATACATTTCCCTGAAGTGTCACAACAATGAGGGCTAGATATTCTTCTGTGATTTCATTGCTCTTGCAACCTCTCATTAAACATAATTTAGGAGTAAAACTTCTTTTTATAGGCAGTCATTCTCTCCAATTAAGTCACTCTATCCTCCTCCTCCTCCAGGCTGTCATTTATTTTCTCCTAAAAATTTCTTGGTTTGGGACACTATCATCTTAGTCACATCTTAAAGAACTTTCTTGCTTTGAAGAATTGGAGCACCAAGAAATCAGCAATGTGAGGTTTTTGGTCAATTTATTTATTAGTTTTGTTTGTCATGCTGATAATTGGTAGTTTCTTATTTGCAAATGTAGTGATAAAACCAACAGTGCCTTTTGCCTACAAAGACTAGACTTTTGGCTACATATTAATACTGTCTTTTAATAAAATACCAATTTTTGTAAGAGCTAGAAGCCACAATAGCTACATTTAGGAATGGTTAATACTGTCTTAACAGTAACTGAATTGAAACTGAAGATTTTGTCAATATTTATGTGACAATTTATTTCTCAGTTGACACCAAGAATGGAACATGATCTCCAGATTTATATTAGTGTACTCCTGGCCTAAAGAACTGAACACTGAAAGTCAGAACTGTAATTGATCTGCATCTGGAAGGAAACAGTTGAATTCATTGGAGTTTGAGAGCAAGGTATTGGAGCTTGCAATTAAATTTCAGTTAAAATGTAGATATTTTATATTGCATATCAGATTTTTTTTCTTAGTGAACAACACAGAGCTGTTACAATTTCTACCAGCCAGAAATTTAGATTAGGCCCCACGGCAAATATTCTCATTTTTTACAGAGGAATGACAGTATGGTTTTACTCTGGAGAAAATAATTTAGAAGCTTGTTTTAAACAGGAATGCTTTTTTTTTTTTTTAATTTTACAATTAGTCTTGCTGTGATGTTGGATAGCCAGTGGTGTGGACTCCAGCCTTAGCAATGGTCCACACCAATGAGCTGTAAACAGAGAGGCACATTAAAACATAGCATGAGCTTGTGGAAGTTACAGGTGACCTTTACACTACAGTGAATAGAGAAACAAGTTTGCTGTGTGTTGCAGAGAGATGAGACAGCTACCTCCCTGTGAGACCTGGTTAGGAACACAGTGTTTTCCCATGAAAAAATACTGAATTGTTAGAGGAATGGCGTGTGCTGTAGGAATGCATCCATTTCATTATCTTCCCCTTGGAAATCTGAATCCCCCCCTTCTATCTGAAAACAGATGTTTGTTTTGTGACAGCTTATAGACCTTCTCTGCAATTGCCCCAGCTCCTGAAGCAGCTGGGCTGTTTGACATTCAGGAATCAGAAGCCACCTCCTTGGAAATCTGGGTGCCACAGAAATCCCAGCTCCCCAGCATGGCTGGGCTTTCATGGTTCATAACCCATAATATGCTTCACACTGCTCCAGGAACGAGTTCCTCTGGGTTTCAATACTTTCTGCATCACAGCCCTCCTATATTTTTTGTTTTACATTTTAAAATGTATCTTGAAAAGGCTGAATGGAAGCTCTGGACAACATTTTAAATGTTCCATTTTCATTTCTGCTTTGAAGTATCTCTTCTGTTGTAATAAATTTTGACATCTTGAATCATTGTGCAAAACTGCTCCATTTTAATATCAAATAAGAGAAGAAATGCTTGGAACAAGAAAGTAAGGTGGTCTTTCACTACAGGTTACAGTAACAGCTGTTTCATTACTGCAGAAAAATGCAACCAAGCTGCCATAATAAAAACAAATGTCTCTGTAAAGTGTGACTCATCTAATTTTCTAGTTCGAAGTTTTAAAGCTTTTTATGAAATCTCTAAGGAAAAAGCACTCTGAAGAGAAAAATAACATAAACTTGATTTCAGAGCTATTTTCTTTCAATAAGATTCAAAAAAGTGAAAAAAAGAGAGTAATTAAGTAAAAGAATTTAAAATAAAGTCTAATATAAAATCAAAAATTGAGTATATAAGAATAATAAAATAAGAATAAAACCAGTTTTTTAGTTATTATTTCTTAGTTATAAAAATTTACATTTTACAGGGATTCCAAATACAATTTAAAAATTTTTTGAAATAAATATTTTGGTTAGTCTGAAATTTAATTCATAATGAAATAGTTTTGCCACCAAGACCTTTGTAATTTTTAGATTTCTTTTCAAAATCCAGTAGAAGCAAATGTCAAGCCCCCTAGCAAAGGATTTTTCTGCCTTAGCCCATTTCTGTTTGCAAGCACCAAAAGATTTTTTTAACTGCACTGTGAGAATGTATTTTCTTTGGCAGCCTCAAAACCAAGGAGATAGTCTTTGCAGATATCAATTGAGATGCCTTCTATTTCAGTCTACAGTCTATTTCAAACATATGTCTGCAACCGAGGTGCCAGTTCAGTATGTGTCATTCCTTTGGGATTTCTTGTTACTATTGCAAAGCACTTTTAGAAAGAAACACATAAGGAGCAGATTGAATAAGAGTGAAACAAACCAGCTCTGAAGCACTAGCTAGATTAGTGAATCATCAAGAACTAACTGTAAAATAACAATAGTGTTTCATAAACTGAAGGTCTTTGCAGGAACATTTTGCATGTTAATTAAAAACTTATCATTTATTTAATTATGAAGATTTTTGTTTTCCATTTAAGTATTAAGCATCTGTCATGAAATTTCTCTACAGATATACAGGTACAACTGTAGCCAGCAAGTGTAAACTGCAAAGATCTGACTTCCCATCTGTCCTCAGAAAAGTTCCTTACCTACCCTGACTGGAAAAACACAAGTCCCATTCTTCAACATATTTGAAAATTTAATTTTATATCTTTAAAACACAGATAGCTGGAGATGAAGTTACGGATTTGAATGACATAATGGTGCTTTTGTCCAAGACTTTTTATGACCAGAATGATTTCATGCATTACTCAATTTGTTTAAAAAATGGAAATAAAATACGGAGAAAATTCTGATGAGTGTTTTATTTTAAGAATAAACATGTTTATATTTCATTTTTAAATGCACATTTTTCAAAGAATATATTTTCATTATTGGGAAACTAAATTTATAGGAATTTGGGGGTTTTTAGCATTTAGATAACTATTCTAATACTTGTATGAACTATATAATAATAGTGTGAAACCTCCCATGGAAATAATTATGAAAGTAACTTTTTAAAAAAGGTAAATTATTCTTTCATTTGAAACACTTAACCAGGATTTTGTTTTTCTACCTATTTGGAAGAATGCTGTATCCATTTTCTAGCTGCAGACCTCATGATCTAAAGTTAAAATACAATAAAGATTCTGAGTAGCCTGGGTTTCTTTGTTTGGTTTTTTGGGTTTTTTTTTTGGGTTCTTGTTTTTTTTTTTTTTTAACTATAACTGAAATGCTGGGATGCATAATTTGTCTTGGGGTGTAAGAATTTCTGGGAAAGGTATTGTCAGAGACAACTGTATGCTCAACTATAGCAGAAACACTGCTAGTTTTGAGCCTATGGTCACTGGTGACATTGAAAGAAAGGCTTTTAAGCTGCACCATGTCCCAATGGCTTTTTTGCCTTTAGGCCCACAAAGTTGGAGCTCTGTTAAGTCCCTCCTTTCTCTCTTGTGCTCATAAAGATGTACATTTGTCATTTATTTACCACATCAAAGTCCTGAGAAGAATCAGTTAAACCTGGTGTCCTTGTTTGAATGAAGCCTTCGATGCCTCTCTGGTGCCATAAACCCTACTGCAATTTGTGCCAATTCTGAATGCAGCAGTCTAGATACAATATCCTGTTTTCCAGAGCTCCTTACAAAGTCTGGGAAAGAGTGATGACTCCTTTACAGGTTAGTGACACTCTCTTTCCCCTGAAACACTTATTTCCTCCTCAGAAGAGATTTTTTTTTCATGCTCTAAAGCATGCCTTGCCATAATTTCCTGGAAGCCAGCCACATCCAACAGGTTAAAACCTTTCAAGTCTGCAGGAATTTTTTCAAGAAGGAATAACTCAAGTATGATGTGGGTCCAAATGCAGACTTTGAAACACTAAGGATATCTAAAAATAGTGCTTAAGAGCAGGGGAGAAATGTTTCTGTGCCTCTTTAATCTCCAGATTCACCATGGTATAGAAGCTAATTCCATAGATACCGCATCCAGGTGATTTGTACATGCAACAATTGAACAGATATTTCAGGTCTTCATGGGAAGAAAATACAGATTTGGGGAATACTTTGAAAAAGCCAGTAAAACTACAGCTCTTGGACTGCAGCAAACCCTGATCCACAGGGAGAGAGACCAGTGTAGCCCACCTCACAGTGAGTGCAGAATTATTAAAATATCCTTGTGGCTTCTTTTAGTGTGTTTGTAGAAGATTTTCATGGCAGGTCTAGGTCACTATTTACAGCAACATGGAGGGTCTGTGTGGAGGTGGCATCCTGCACTGTGTCATCTTTTATGCCTGCACCTTGTTTTCTTACTGGGCAAAAAGCATCACTTGTTAACAATTGCCATCAAAGCTCCCCATTTTTTCCTCCTGCACTTTCTGCCTTGCAGACCTCGTNGTTAACAATTGCCATCAAAGCTCCTGCACTTTCTGCCTTTCAGTCCTCGCCTCTTCATTTCAGTTCAATTTCTATAAAACTGCCTCCTTGGAAGGTTTTCACTGTGCCATAATTTCCAAATCACAAGAATATGGTCATACAAATCTTTCAGTCACCAGTGTGGGTTAAAGAGGTTCCACTTCTCCAGTAAATGAGGAAGAGAGAGAAGCAAACCGCCAACTTTGGTGCATGAGTTTTGTAGCCCCAGCTCATCCCCATCAAAATATTTGGCCACCTCAGTATTAATTTTATCTAAACATCAATCTAATTAGAAAATCATACACTCTTGAGACCTCTCAAGACTTAATTTTCATTAGTTGTTGCTCATAATTTGATGAAAAGAAATGAGCCAGATTTTCACTAAACCATCTCTTAGATAATAATGACAGGATGCCGTGACACAGAGCCATTTGATTAATATATTTCCAAAATTTAGAGCTATGTAATGGCAAAGAAACCCTTGACATAAAAGCCTTTCTTTTTTAAGAGGCCCTGGGAAACACTCTGGGCACAGACATCCACAGATGGAGTGTCACAGTCTATGGTATATTTATTTCAGTAAGACAGTTAGCTTTTGGAAATAAAATGCAACAATCATTTGAAATAACATTTGCTAAATTCTAGTAATCTCATTACTCTCTATCTGAAAGCAGATTTATCATGCCCACACATTTCACCCAACCATTACCTATCTCTATTATAGGAGAGAAGCAGTAGATGGAAAAAATAAACACTGCTAATTGCAGGTTTAACTTTTGCCATAAATCTTCCTCACTTCATGTCAGGTTCAAACCCCATTCATTCATACTTCCAAGTGGATGTGTATAAACAAAAGCTGCAAGTAAGTAATATGCATCTCACAAAAGAGGAGGAACCCAAATTTTTGTTCTTGTTCAAATATTACACAGTAGCATTAAAACACATAGATAATTACATTTAATTAGATAATAAGTGCCTCAGCATTTAGGACTTAAATCTTCATCCCCAGCTTTAAACATTCAAAAGAAAAGAATTCTTTATGCATCTCATGCGTTTGTCAGCTAACTAAAAATCTGTAAAGAGCACCATTGAATCCTTCAAAAGCTGTGCAATAATGTATAGTTCATCTATGTTTATAAAGCAAAATAAAATCAATCAGCCTCATATTTCAGAAGATATTTCCATATATTTTAATATGATTTTTAATAGCAACTAAAATCTACTTCTTATCCTACTGAGTACTGCTCATGCAGCTGCAGACAGACAGTGAAAGGCTGTTTGTAGAAATAGCAGATTATTTTCCTTTCTCTGAGTAAGCTAACATTTTAATTCTTCTAGTCCTCCAAGTTATTTTTGGCTGAGCTGACAGAACCAGCCATTGTGACAAAGTCTGATTCCACAGCCCTCTATTGTTGTAAGTGATGGCCCCAGCTTTCATTTTCTGTGCAAGGAAGACTTAAACAAAAATTTCCCCTAGGAAGCCTCATCCCCACTCAGCTATGCCCATTGTTATCCAGATGTTGAATTTTCTACACACCTCAAAGCCATTCTTTGCATCTTTAATAACTAGGAAATTTTAATCACCATGAAATAAGTGATGGTGATCTCTCATCATCCACTGATTAATCACATGCATATGTGTAATCTCATAGCTGTACTTCTGGGGTCTAGGGACAAGCATACCTCCAAGCTCATCAAAAATGAGAAAAAACCCATTGGAAGGGACATGTCATAATCACAGTAAATCAAAATAGATTATGTGCAGTTTGCTACCAGAACATTAGTCATCAGAAGTAAATTGCTGTATTTTGGGTGACAGACAGAGTCTGTAATTTTTTTGACTAATAATTATGAAGTTCACAGCAACATTCCTTGTGTCTGACAGAACCTGCTCAGGCCGGTCCTCGGGAGAGGCACCACAGTCATGTCCACCTCCACCAGCTTCAGCACTAATGAGATTACAAAGTGTTTCTCTGGGAGAACATTTGTGACTTCATGTATGGAGACTCAAGTGTGGTGATGCACTGGAAATGTTTAAATCAGGCCTTCTAAAACAGGCAGATTGCTGTGCTGCTTCCAGACAAGCATAGTTAGTAGTGATGGATACCTTTAACACTGCCAAGATCCAGCTGGGACAGGCTCTCAAAAGTACAGAGGGAAGATAGATTATGTTTTCTTCTACTGAAATTGAGTGTCTCACCTACAATGCCACAAATCTCAGACCTCTGGCATTTCAAACTGTAACAAGACTTGATTTTAGGGTGGAATATGTTTTGAAAGCTTTAAGAGAAATGAAGAGCACCATACAGTCCCTCTTCTTCACTTAGTATTCCTCTAGTGCTGAGGACCAGAGACACAAACAAAATATTACAGAACTTACATAAAATCTTGAAGGTGTAAATTTAGTTTTACCAAATCTCTGTGGAGGATATTTTATATCAACAAGTTTTTATTTTATTAATACTAATATATTGCTGTATTTCTTTAATATATTGCTTGCTAAATTTGTGTGCAAGATAAAAAAGATTTCTCTGGGCAAGTGGAACTTGCAGTTGACAAGAGTACTACTGCCATAAAGAATCATTAGATCACACATTTTAAAAGCAACAGTCTAATCTCTGAGGTATGCTTTAACCTCTCTTCTTACTAATGTAAAGATGTTTTTACATTTTAATTTAATTCGTTAAATTAAGTTGTTAAATTGTTAAGTCTCTTTATTTTCCCTTTTTTTCTTCTTTTTCCCTTTAGGAATAAGTCAGTTCTGTGCTGCAGGCAACAGGACCAGAGTGTATCACCACCCCTGATATGACAAGGGTGTTAAACCACAGCATGCTAATGCAGTGCCAACAGGAGTAAAAGCAGGAGTGGAAAACAGCAAAATGAGAAAACCCACAGTGAGAAAATATGTATTTCTAGATGTCTTTAATATCACAAGAACTCTCTTGGAACAGAGAGATAGGTATTCAAGTATTTATCACGTGAAATGTAGGCAAAACAGTGTCTTTATTTTGTTTCAGCACTCAACCCAATGCCTTTGTTCAAGTGATTTCCATAACCTCAGCTTTAGCAGTACAATTATTTAACTAAAAAATTAGCAGGAGGAAAAATTATAATACAAAAATGATAAAATTTTCCTTTAACTAGTAGAATACTTGCATAAACAAATAAATTCTCTAATTTTTGAAGGAGAGAAATTTGGGAAGTATTTCATTCACATCAAAGAAGATCCCAAAGACTTGAAATCTTAGCACCAGCCAAAGTGCAGAGACCTAAGTTAAGGAAACAAAGATGCTTTTCTGTTAAACAGTAACAGGTAATGAACCATACATAAATCTTACTCTCCCTAGAAAAATATTTGCACTTCAATTATTACTTGAAGTAAGTAAAATAATTTCATAGTAGTGTCCATACAAAGTGTAGACTTATTGGATGCACCTTTTTGTGTCACACTTCTGTGAAATGGTCAAGCCAAAATACTGTGAACACTGTAGTGTGGCAAGACAGCTGCCAACACAGCCAACAATGCCATTGGTCTTTGCCACCACTGTGCAAAAATCTTAGGTTTTGGAGTACAGAAATCAGCCATTTGAATTAAACTGGCTCTGTCTTTTCTATAATCTACTTATGGCAAAAAGCAGGATCTGATAATTTCAGTGAAATATGTGTGAATCACGTTAACATGCAAGCTCTGCCTGTCACACTGTATTTACTAGCTCAGCTAAATGAAATACATTGCTACCCTCTAAGGCTTTTATTGATTGAAATGAATTGGTATAGTTACTTAAATACAATAATGACCTTTTGACTTTACACTTCTAATGCTCATTTTCCCTCTTTAGTGTTGCAAAGTACTTCATAAACACAATGAGAAAAAAAGAAACCTCAGTCTAACTTGCTAATGAAAGGTGCAGGAAAAACACAGGGAGATTTAGTATCTGGCCAAACACTCCATATCAACACTCTGACAGCGCCAAGAACAAGCTCCTAGTTTTAAATTTTCAGTTTTAACATTTAACTTCTTTCTGAGGAGTCTTCCCTGCACATACCTTTAGCTATATCACAGCTCTGTTGGGTATAAGTCAATATGATTCATTCTGCTTTAAGCAGTTTGTGGTCTTGCTAATGTGATTATATTCAGGTCATTGAGCAATACCTTCATGGAAAGTGAAACTACCATAACATACTGAATAAATATCTTGCTGAATTGCTGTCAGATATATGTTGGAGGATAAGTTTTCAACTCTTACTCATATGAGACCACATGTTTAGCTGGGTCATACTGGTGGTTTGGATCAAATGGCAGTCTGTTACACACACAGACACAGTTTCTTCCAATGCAAATAAGTTATCAAGTGTGCTTTGCTCCACAGAATTTAAAAAAAATTCATGGGTGAAGAAACATGTCATACTAGGGATTCCCTTTGCAGAATCCAGTCTGACAGTGCACAAGTTTTTATAAAGCCATAGCAGCAGATAATTACATTTTTTTTGTTTTTTGCTGAAGAGTTTAAAGATTTTAGCATTGACATTCCTGAAATCATGTTTCCATAAAGACTCAAGTGCTTTACTGCACTCAGACCCAAAATACAAAATAAAAATTTTTTCAAATGTTGAAAAACCTGCAATTTTCATTTAAGCTTTTTAAATGAAATGCAGACATTTTTTAATCAAAAGAGGATTGCTTGTACATTTACAAAGACTGACATCAGCTAGGGAGACAGCATAGTCTTTATGTAACTTTGTGTTCTCTCAACAGCAATCTCTTGTAAGTGATCAAAACCTATCTGTTTACATTGGTATCAGCAGGTGTTTTCTTTAAGGGTTTCTTTGCATGCTACAAAAACAGAAACACACACCCTGCAACACAGAGTGCAAAACATCAAGTGACACCATTACACATCAGTCTAGAATATTTAATCCATTATGCTGTCTCAGAAGGGCCTATTTTGCTGCTGTTAACTAGAACAAGAAAATAATTTAACTTCTTCTTACCTCTAGTACTGTTTTCATAGTTTCTCTAGGTTCAAGGATCAGTCATTAGCGACTGACCAGACTATCACAAGCTTCAGAAAGCAATTTTTTCCTTTGGCTGGTCCAAATAATTGCTAACAAACTAGTTTATTTCTGCTGTATTCAGCTGCCTCTTAGCCAAATACTGAAGGACCAAGGGAAAGTCTTCATTTTTCTGCTCAGAGTTACCATAAGGCAACTACTTTGCTTTCATGAGGAACATATGTCTTAAATGGTTAGATCTGATTAATTGATTTTTAAGATTTGATGTGGGAATTTTTATTCTATGTTAACAGAATTATTGTTGAGTGGGGATTAATTTTTGCAAATTAATAGCAAAACTTTTCCTTGTGCATTAGGTTTCTTGAGTGTGCATCTGCCTTAATGACTAAATTTAATTCTTTGAAGTCAAGGGTATTTAGTTGTTATATTCTCTCCTATAGTTTCCATACTTCTTTTTATTTTCCTGCCAGTCAGGACTGAAGAAGAAGCAGCAATGTTTTTAATTCAGCCTGAGGTAGGCCTCTAAGGATAATTACTGGGTTTTATGTAATTTAAATATCTTTCTAAATTATAAAAAAAGTTTTAAAAGCCCCACAACACCAATACTAGAACAAACCTTAACCCAGTATTATAAGTCAAAACTTTTCCTGTGTATGTAAGCCAAGTGTTTGCTCCTGACATTAATTATTACAAGGATAAACTGTCCCCAGTCCTGGCATTCAGGGGAACTGTACATCACAGTCAGCAACACCATCCTAATAGCTCTCAGTGACAAGGCTTTGGGAATGACCAGTTTGAGGGGCAGTAATGGCTTCTGGCCTGGGAAAACAAGGTGTTAGGGAAGCTGTTCTGCAGCTATTTCAACCTCTCACAGTTTATTTCAACTGAAACAGGTACAAATTATAAATTTTTGTTGAAATTTGTCACCTCAGTTCCCTTCCTCCTTTTTTCCATAAAAGCTATTCACAAACTCAGAAAAACAGTTCACATTTAAGCCCACTAAGAAACCTTGCAAAATATGCTTCACAACAAAACTATGTTTGGATTTGAATGAAGTCCAAATAAGTGCTCAGCAGCAGTGCACTGTTCATCCTAATGCTATTTATCCTGATATTATTGAACCTGTCTTATACTTCTGTAAGGAAAAATTGCAATTTTCAGATACAGCTTGTTGTTGAGGACAAAATTCATTTTCAAATATACGTGAAAAACCCCAAGAAAACACAGAAAAAGTTGGAGCTGAATTAATTCTGTTTCTGGGAAACAATTTCTACCCAGAAGCATTACTTTACATATAATTATTTGATAGGTAATGACAAATGACCTAATGATTAGAAAGATGTCATCGCCATCCATTTGCCAGAGATAGGAAACATCTGTGTCCCTACATGGAAATAAGTGCCACAAAACCAGATTTCAAAATCAAATGTGCAAACCATGCTTACCTCATTGCATAAATTCTTGTTGCACTTCTGGAATAATCGCACATTTATGTTTTAGAAGATAGGGAAGTAATAAAACTCAAGAGCTACCATCCTAAAAAATGACAGTACAACAGAGTGTGAGAACTTTAACAAGCAATGATAAGTCACTAATAGAAAGTTCTCCAAATAATATCACTCACAAGTGTATTGAAAAAAGTGGCAATAATACATGAAAGACAGGAATGTACTTTGTAATTTCAGAACAACTTTATATGTCAGACTGCCAGATAAATATTTACAACACACTCCAACTTAGCTGAACTTATATGACTTCAATCAAGGGAAACTGCTTCCAGACACGAAGGTCGTGAAACATGTTATCAACTTTCCAGAGCCTGCCTTCAAAATCACATTGAGAGTGGAGAGCCACACGGCTGTCTAGTGTTATACAGACTTAGAAACACTGATAGGAAGTTTATTAAATCCTCCCCAGAGGAAAAAAAAAAAAAAAGAAGCAGGATTGTGCTGCTATCATATTATTTAATAAGAACTAGGGAAGGTTGTTCTTTATGGATGATTCTTACAACCATGCCTGAGAACACAGACCTGTGACATGGGAGGCAGTGTAGATTGCAGAGGCTTTGAATGTGGATGGTAAAAATCACCCTGACAAGTGAGAACAAATGCAGAGAGGGTCTGTGCAGCAGGCCTCTAGCCAGATCTGCAGTGTCAAGTTGTATTCTTTTAAAAGAAACATTACTACTGCTACACAAGAGTGGAAAGGGAAAGCACACCAGTTAGAAAAGGCTGAATGAAAGCAAAGACCCGCCAAAGCAGTCATTTACAGCCACAGTCAGAACCAACTACAAAAAATTACAATTACTTGAGATTAAAATCTTTCAGATGTTAATGAGGTAAAGGGGAAGAATGAACAGTTTTTGTAAAAAATGTCACGTTTGTTTTGACATAATTATTATTCTCTCATTAATAAAGTTAACACATTCTATGAAATTATCATGCAAAGGATCTTTTACCCTGCTAAAACTGGAGACAGAAGAAGTAAACTATTCCCGGTATAACAGAGCCTTGCAATTAAGGCATTAGGTCATGTACAATAAATTCTTCACATTGCAGTTAAAAGTAATGTTTTGGTGTTAATTACTATTTTGGAGAATCACTGGAAATGTTGAGAATTCAAAAAATTCTAAATTGGAAATCCTTCCTCTAATTAAAATGTCTGGGTTTTTTTTTTTTATTTGCTTTCTGTTCTCTGAACCTTAGGCATAACAAAAATACTAGTGATAAAAACTAGAAATTACTTCTGCTTCATTTGTTTGGACTTTGAGTTTTGTTAAAGAAAAGCTAAAATAGAACATGCCATACTGATTTTCTCACCTTTCTTCATTATAGGTTTATGTTCATCTGCAAAAAGCAGAAAGGAAACAAGTATCCTCTTAATTATTTTTCTTGCAACACTGCTGGATTTATTACTTCTTTCATACCCAGTATTAGCTATTACTACTCCTACTTTATGCTACAGGATACCCTTGGTTACTTCTGTTACTACTGGATAACAATGTTTCTATTGTAATAAAGACTATAAAACATAGTTTAAAAGTAGCAATATGCACAGTAAATAAAAATATCTTTGGCACCACTGTATGTATAAATGCATACACAAAGCAGCCAGTTTAGGAACATTACTGCCAAATTATCTAAAATTTGCTCATTGTGTCCTATAATGACAATGTGGTCTGTTACTACCAGCACAGTGGATATGCCAGTTCTCAGCACCTAAGTTGATGTACACAGTACAAGTGATGGAAAAAAGCCATAAAAGGCAGACCCATAGAGTTTCCCTCACTTAGTACTTTCTGCCATGAAATGCTTTTAGGTAAACCTGAAGGGTAGTGTATTCACAGCAGCCTTATGAAACCTTGGCCAATGTCCAGCCTATGGGAAACAAGAGTTAAGATTACTGTAATTTAAATCCCCTGCTGAGATTCACTTGGAGTTCTGGAATACAGGTTCTGATGCATAGCAAGAAGGGTAGGTTGACTCACATCCTTGACCTGATGAAAGGATGGGCAAGTTGTACTAGTTCTTTCACCCATCTGAGTTCTTTTTTGACATTCCCACTTGGCAGTTAAGTAAATTAAATTGACTGATTTAACTTACAAAATTCCAAAGAAAAGGACTGGAGGAGTACTTTAACCCACAGCAAAAGAGTAGAGGTGTTTTCTTTTTCCAAATCCAGTCATGGGAAAATAGAACAAACTCATGTGTAGCCCAAATCTCCCACAAAACACTGAAGTGGTTTTTCCTTACTATTGAAGTAGAAGCTCATCATCAAAGCTAAATGCATTTGCCATGTCATTAACCAGTCATAAAAATGGTTCCCTTTGAGTTTGCCATGGTCACATGTGTAACTCTGGTTTTATGTACAACAGCCACACAAATTTATTTTTTTTTTTATATTTGAACTTCTTTGTCCCTCAATCTGTTTTATTTTAACACAGACTGTCAGAAGAACCAGACACTCTTAGACCCCACGGCTGTCTCTTGTGGGTGAGATAATCGATGTTACAGGCCTGCTGCTCTTATCTTTGGGGAGTGTTTAACAGCATGATGGGAGTTCCATTTTGATTTGTGACTGCTTCATCTGGGTGGCCCAAGCAGCCCATGAAAGGTGTGAACAGACAGCTGCTGCTTTTATAAAACAAAGAGTTTGTTCTGAATCTCAGGTTTTAGTTTTTGAGGCAAGTATAATCTTGGGATTACAGCAAGTCAGATCTTGGGATTGAGCTCGTGTGTGTGCCTGCACATCACACATCTGATACTATTTGTTTGAAGGGAGATTCAGTCACCCAAAACCAAGTCTGCCTGGAATAGTTCATCCAAGGAATAGTACCAAAAAGGATGCAATAGAAGATGCGCTTCCTCTTGTAGCATAGACAACACAGCACTGGTAGGGTCATGGGATATTCTGATGGAAACTCACAATTAAAAACAAACAACAAAAAAGACATTTTCAAGTTTTGGTCTCTCTCAAATCTCTTTTTAAAAAGATTTTCCTTTCAAGCATGGCACCTGCCACTGTTGCTTGTAATGTGATGTGAGCAATGAAATGAAAAGAATAGCTTTTTACACAAGAGGCCTTAGGTTTCTGAAATATTTGGCACAATGTTATACTTAAATCTGTTCAGACACATTGAAGAAATGGGCAAGAAAACTACTGCTAAAAAGCTCCTCTGGACCTCTGAAAGTATAATCTCTACTGGTCATTTCAAAAAGTATGTCCAACACTGACATCATTTGTTGTTTTCTATTGAAAAGAGAAACACATTAATAGATTGTGCCTGGTTTTGATTGTTAGGGCCAATGTTCAATAAAGTAGATTTCAGCTGAAGGTTTAAGTCGCAAGATAGTTGGGAAAGTTGATGACCTACAGGAAAATGTAGAGTATGCATGGTGCTGAAAGGCAAGAGAGTGAAGTTTGACTCTATTAAGATGGATGTGGAGTGATTGATAACATGTGTGAGAATGTAGATAGGACTGTTGAACACGGAAGCAGAGGAGACAGGGAGTGTATTTTTACTCATTTATAAATTCTAAAGGCAGGAGGGGCATTGTGCAAGTTATTTGTACTCTCCTCTACTTTGCAAATACGATCTTTTTTTAAATCTGTGGTATCACAACTAAACCTTGAATACCTGAAAGACCACAATAGGAAGAAATGTTGACTGAATCACCACAAGTTCTTTTTATTTTTTAAGTGAATCCTGTTCCTGTTGCACAGAACCACAAAAAAAGCTGTCATCATCCAATACAGACACTTTGAAACATAAATGATCATGAATGATCTTTTGTCTTTTTACAGAGCTATCTTTTCATTTTCTCTACCTTGAGATCTACCTTGAGAACTGAGAAAATGAGCTGAGGGGACTTTGACATAAGCACACAAAGAGACTCTCTGCCTTCTAAACCAAGTTCTTACTCTGTGCCTACTCCTTTAATGTGAGTCAAGCCATTTTAAAATATTATCTTAGTCTTCCACCCATAAATGAGGCCTGCTATGTTTTTCCTAAAACCTGTGAATTTAATTTATTGCAATGAGTAGACTCTCAAACAGTAAACAATGACAATCTTTTAACTTTTTTAGTGAAGTGAACATTAAAGGTCTAATAGAAAAAAATATAATCTACACAATTCAAGTCCGTTAAACATTCTCAAAATTCTAGTTGTTACAAGAACCCATTTTTGAACCTAATCTATCAATGCACCCCTGAAAGCTTTCATGTAAGCTGCTTTCTCTGTTCTTAAGAATCAGAGTAGTTTGGGTTGGAAAGGACCTTAAAGATCACTTAACCCCAAATCACCTGCCAAGGACAATCTTGCATTAGACCAGGTTGCTCCAAGCTCCATCCAATCTGTCCTTGATCACTTCCAGGGATGGGGCAGTCACAACTTCTTTGGGCAACCTGTTCCTGTGCCTCACCACCCTCACAGTAAAGAATTTCTCCTAATATCCAAACTAAATATACCCCCTTTCAGTTTAAAGTTGGTGCCCCTTTACCCAATCAGTATTCTTCATTATCATTTATTTGTCCATAAAATATCTTCTCCTGTGAGCTTTTCCAGAATTTCTCCATTATATGATAAAGTAGCAGCCTGGTATCCAGGATGGCCTTAAGCAGTGGTGGCTCTACCATATTTCAGCGCACAGGTACTTTTACCACATCAGCTACTTTTCCTTTCCCCTCTGCACTGTGACAGCAGGCCCACGAGCTGGCTGCACTTACTACAAGGGGTAAAAAAGGTGCAGAAAGATCCCTGTGCATCTTGTGGTGAATAGAAGAGGATCTTGATGTTCAAAAGGCAAGAGAAGGTACTGATCTAAAGACAGTCTTTCCTCCTCAAGTACCACAATCTTCCACTCACTCTTGTCTCTAAACAAATTTACAAATTTTTACTACTGTTAAGATTTTCTTCCAAGTCATAAACTCTTCAATAAAATACTAATTAATAAATAGATTTCAGCAACTTTTTGCATTTCATGCCATGAGAAAGCATTTCTGGAAAACACTCTAAAACTATTTGCTTCTGCCTTTTTCAGATCATTTGTCATTAAATTGTCATGAAATGTCAGCATTTCACACAGTCTTTTCTTCTTTATATTTACTGCTTCCCTGAAAATGTACTTTAATCTGGTTTTTACTTATTAGGAGGTTTTCTCTGAAAGTTGATGAAATTATCTGTTTAAAGCTGAAAAAATTCAAAGAAGGAAAGAATAAGCTATGAGCTTAGCTGTGAGCTATCTTTACATGTCCAAAATCAGACATAGTATGCAAGTAATTTGTCATTGAATAACCTGAGTTTTGGAGTCACTTTGAATGTAAGCATCCAGATGTTTTCTGTATTATCTTTGAGGAGTGTAAATGTAAGTTTAGCAGTAAGGAGCTCCAGGTTCTTCCACTTGATTTATTGTCAGACTTGAGGAAATCAGTTCTTTAAACTTCTATTTTTTTTTTTTAATTGAGGGTTTAAAGTACTTATCTATCATGGCCCCTGCTTTGAGGTGAATGTTTTGGTAATGCAGGAAAGGGTGGCTTGTTATGCTCACACTTGGCACCTCCCTGCTGCTGCTCTTCATCTGCCTCTGCTCACTGCAGAGCCTTCAGAAACCCTTCTTTTTCCAACTTTCTCCAGCCCATGGAAGCAAGCACTGTATGACAGAGTCCAGCAGACCCAGCATTATTGCATGGTTGTTTCTAGCCCACTGTGATTGCATTCACCATCTCTGGGAGGTTTATTATTTGCTCTGTTTAGTTCTTCCCTTAAAATCATCATTTAACGCGGAAGCTATGCCATATTTACAAGTGCAAAATATTGCCTTCTTACACTTGAACAGACCTTTAATTTTTTTATCTTCATCTTAAGACATGCAAGCAGATTTATGAAAGCACTTCTTGTTTGGTCCTCATGAATTCTCTCCCAGCTGAATGTTCTTTTTATGCTTTTTCATGTTTGGCTTAAGTCACATCATATTATGTTAAAAACTTTTGGCTCCATTTCATAACACTGAAGCAGAAAAGCTCATAATAAGTTGATTTACAATCTGTACAAAGATCTTACAGAATTTAGGAGCCCTGGTCCTCATTGTAGTGTGCATATATAAGAGAATATGTGCATGCATATGCACATGTGTGAGTGTGTGTGTAGGTTGCACATATGTGTATATTTTGTTACTGCAATGTGTCAAGTGTTCAGAATCTGAATGTTTCCAGCTATGGCAGATCATTAGCCAAAATACACTGACAGCAAATATATCACTTGCACAATCAGTAGAAAAACACGTCACAGTAACTGCCTCTCACTTCTGCTAACACTGAGAAGTTTCTTAGTAAAGCTTGTGTGCAGCACTACCTCTCCAAAAGAGAGCAGGAGAGAGAAAGTGGGGAGTGTAGAAGAAAGTAATAGAACTGGGCAGTATTTAATCCAAGCAAGTTTCTACATACCTCTACTGATTCTAACTTAAAGATTTCACTAATCTTTTTTGAGGATAAAACAGTTGGCACATATTTGTCAGGGTGAAATAAACACCGTTATTTTAAGCAAAGAATATATACATGTTTTTAAAACCTCTTGCCATGTTGAAGAGTGAAACACCAGGGAAATAGAAGTGTCTGTTTTTTGTAAAATTCCTCTGGTTTCTACAAAGATCCTCTCTGACCACAAATGTTTACAAGGAAAAAGAAAATTTAATGAATTCTCTCATAACTGCTTATGTCTCATAGAGCTGAATTTTTTGCCAATATATCCTGATTACAGTATAAGGTGTATTTCTTTCTTTGTGTGTCTAGCAACAGGATTTACTTCACAAAAAAACAGAAACTTGGCTAAAAATAAGTAGGAGTCGTTAGTTCTCAAATGTTTTACTTTTCCCCTTATGCAGTGACCAAGTTGATTAGTCAAGTACCTTAATGCTGCTTAATGTTTATCTGAAATTTATGCTGCAGTTTGGTTAGAAAATGTTGAAAAACTAGTTGATAACTTTGGGTTTTACATTGCTTTTCTGAGCATTTCACCTTCTATTTTACTACTCTCCAAAACCTTTTAGCAGGTGACTGGCTCAGTTTTACATGTGAGAACTCAAAAATTCAAGATGTTTTGGTACCTGTTAACTTCTTAGAACAAGCAGAGAATAGTCAGCTGAGTGTCCCAAAATACATTTTAAATTATATGAATGAGGAAAACCTGATATACTCCAACGATTACCACAAATATAACTTAGTGTTGGCTTTGGTCTCCAAATCTAAATATTGTTATACTGTAATGTTCAGAACAAAATATAGAAAGATGAAAGATTCTTGGGTTGGTCAAAACATCTCGAGGCTCCAGGATTTTGAGCCCAAATTTCAGAATGAACTGTTCATTTAGAAGTGCCATTGTGATTTGGACTTAATCAGCATCTAGTTGTTTATCAAATATTTTCCCTTTCTGAATTAGGCCTTTCCATATGCTTATTTTTAGCAGGNTTTTGAGCCCAAATTTCAGAATGAGCTGTTCATTTAGAAGTGTCATGGGCTTTGTCTCTCTGGAAGAGCAGGAAGGTTTTAATGAAGAGATGAAGATGCATGAAAGCCCAAAAGCTATTGGTGGTTGCCACGATGTCACTCTCGGACTCCTCTGTATTTGATTGGACAGTCCTGTGTTATCCACGCCCAGGACAAAGGATTTAAGAATGCTATCCCATCCCGAGCTCGGGGCTTTTGGGGACAGCAGCTGGAATAAACTGCCTGTTCACCTGGAAGCCAGTCTCCCTCATCCTTCTCCAGAGAAACCCTATTTATGTCAGAAATCTCCCCCTTCTCTTTCCTGCAAGCTCACACGCACACACAGGACTGTCTGTGTCTCCCCCGAAGTGGGAGCACCCGGCAGGTCCCACACACACCGAGCCGGGACCACAGCAGCTGCAGGAGGGAGAGGGACTGGAGAAATTTTCTAACAGGCATAGGTCTATAAATTCTAGAGGTGTAGGTAATGTTAGTGCCAAACCTGTTAGCAGATCTTCTGTATTTGATGCAAGTCTAAGGAACTGTTGGCAATCTGAAATGTAGAACCTGGTAATGTAGACAAGGCAGAGCCTTCTTTCATTACTGAAGCCAGGGCTGAATTTACCAGCCTGTCAATCAGCTTATTAGGGGTTCACAATTCCCCTAAGAATGTTGTATGTGGCCATTGAAATAGGAAACAGTGAGTGTGCAAATTTAACCAACCATTTTTCATATACAGACACAACCTATACTTGTCAGAGTGCAACCATCCATGACTAATGATGAGTGCATGTCTACTAGGTAACTTTAAAACCCAGAAAAAGTATTTTTAAATATTGTTATATTTTAAATATTGGTTATTCCATTGCTCTGGCTCTTCACATACCTTTCATAGATAATGAGTGTTTTTTCTCAAAGCTTAATGTATATTTGTGTCGAGGAGCTACGACCTGGCCTGATGATGAGGACAACTGTACAAAGTGATCCAAAACACCAGTAAAATTGGATCTGTCAGAGATGGGTCTGCTGGGTATTACATTTGAATGAGACTACACTCTGGCAACATAATTGTTCTAATAACAGCCTTGGCACAGCCACACACTCCCACCTTAATTTAACTTGTCAGGCTCATCGTGAAGTGAACTGTGTGCATTTTATGCAAAGACAATGTACAGCATATAGAAAACAAGACCAATTCCACACAAGAAGCTAACAAAAAATGGAGTAAAGCACCATCTCAGTCCCATCATCGCTTGGATTGAACTGCAGCCTACACATTTTTCCACCCACTGCTTGTAACACCAGGCAATAAAAACATCCAATTTATGATGACAGAAAAAAGCAAGATTCTCCTGAAAAATCACATTCATGTAGGGTTAATGCTCAAGCAACAAAAAGGGATAGTAAATACTATTAAAATGTGCATGTTCTACAAAGTTCTTTGTGACTTCTGTGAGCTACATTTTTGGACTCCACAGATTATTTTAGTGGATATATGCCACTAGGTTTTATTCACTACTCCTTTTCTGAAAGTCATGAAACTAACCTCTAGGAGCTTTCCAACCACAAAAAGTAATATTTATGTGCCATAACATTGGCATGTGTTTAATACACATGGTAGTGTGACATCTACAATCTGTCATTATAGCACACAGATTAAAATAAGCCCCACTAGTACATCATCTTGGGACAGGTGAGCCCAAAACATGTTTCCCTGTCAGCCTACTCTTTAGGGTCTTCATTCCTCCAATGCCTCTGAGAAGAATAGAAGTGCATAGAGCAGTAGAGCACAAATTTGCTGGAGACAATGTTTACAAAGGTATTTAGACAACTGCTCTCAATTAGGTGCCTATTTTCTCGAGAAATTTGCAGACAGACTGTGTTTGCCTAAGGTTAAGCTGTAAACCATAATCCACTTGTAATACCTGGCTTCAGCAGTTTACATGTGGTCACACAGGAAACTTTTAACAGAGCAGGGAAATGACTTTTGCAAATTTATATCAACACCAAAGCTACCAGGTCATCTGTCCTCTACATTATCTCTCAGCTTTGTCTAAGTAGTGCTCCTTCCTTAAGATTTATTTGGCTAGTTGCTATGTCTCCATGTCTCAGTGGACCCACTGCTTATGAGAAAATGCCTTATATATTATCTTTAACAAAATCACTCTTACCACAAACAAGTTATTTGAAAAGCAGAATGGATATCCCCAAAGAGGATTAGCAGAGTCTCCTTCCAGCAGGCTGACAGGTTCTCCTTTGTTTCCTAGTCTTTTCTTCCCTGGCACCATTATTCTCCTTGCTGAAATCAGTCAGTAAGAATCAACACTCATCAGCATGTTGGGATGTCATCTCAACAGGTAAAAGGCCTGAGCCATTCAGGTAAATTTCAAAAGTCGGCAAATTGGGGGAAAAAAAAAAAAAAGCTAGGTCAGTTTTTTTGGAGATGCAACTGATAAATACATTGATTGTTCCCAAACCTCACACTCATGTACTATTACCAGCCTATAATCTGCTCTACTCTGAGGAAAGAGTAGGGAATTGAGGACTAACCACAGCCCTCAGCTCTCACCCTGTTTCAAGACTGATACAAATCAGACGGGATAGCTCTGGTTTAGAAACTGAACAGATCTGATAGTTCAACAAACTATATATATGTCCATCTTCTGATGAGAGTTTTTTAGATCCAAGATAATGGTATGATGTTGACACAGCTTCATGCATCCTGAAACAATGTGTTTGTGTATGATTTGGTATGACAGTAAAACTTTCCTGCATTTGCCCATACCCGCCAGTAACACCTTACCTCTGTCCATGGGCTAACCTTCCCTTTGTGGCAGTCCTATTGCCTGATGTGCTGCAGAACGGAAGGGACATGAGGCTTCAGGTCCAACAGATCTCAAAAATTCAGGGGAAGAAAAGGCTCAGCCATTCTTCCTGGCACTCACACTGGGATTCACAAAGCCATAGGCCACGAGAGAGTCAAAGGATCTATTAAACTGTCTCACACTCCTCTATGTGGACAAGTGAAGCTTTAGTTTCTCAGGAAGAAATAATTACCAATATCCAGAGACTCCGTGAGAACCATAAAGTCTACAAACTTCAGGCATGTCTACACAGCAAAGGTAAGAAAGTTTTGAACCTATTTGAAGCATAAACACTGATTTGGAGTCCAAGTATTGGTTTGGTGAATATTTGTTCATACATTTCCTGTCCTAGACATTTAGAAATAGAGATTACATTTCTAAAATATGCAGAACAGCTGATTAACCTTTAAACCTGGATAGATGCCTTTCCTGTTCTAAAAGAATAACTCCTTGAAATTAGTTTTAATGACATCATAAAATAATGGAATGGTTTATAATTAACTGCTAATAGGTAGCTACATGATTTGGAAAAGTTTAATAGATTTAATTAAATTACCTAAGCATTTATATTGCTTCAAACATGGGTTATGAAATTAGCATGATACTCAGTTTTATGATTAATTTTAAAAAAAACTTTTATTAATATAAATAGCCTTTTGGTTGAAAGTTATGTATACATTAGTAAGTGTAAAAGGTGAATGCCTGTACATCTTTTTCCTTAGGAAATGAATGTGGTTTCCGCAGCAGATGTTTATAATGAATGGAAAAGTTCCTGCCTGGAAAGAATTTTACAGAAACTGTTATTGACAGAGTTAAGCCCTCAGATTTTTATCTTCATTGACCTGCTGCTTGTATGTTAAAGAAGAAGGGATGAGGCATGGCTGTTTCTTTTCCTGCCTTCTTGCAGGTTGCTGCTTTACTATGTGCAAACAAATAATTTTTTAATCACAAGTGACAAATAGACTGTTCCGAATACTACAGGTTTGAGTTAAAATTGATTATCATAAATAAAATCGCTGACTTTCATTTGCATTTCATCTGGCCATGGGCAGAGTAGCTGTGGTGCCACCTGGAACTAGAGAGATGAAAAATTAGATGCCCCACTAGAAGAAAATCTCATGGCACAAAGCCCAAGTAACATAAGGGATGGGTGAGTTTGGAAGAATCATTGGATGTTCTTTTGTGAAAAACTTTATGTCTACAAAAAGTAAGAAGCCTCCAGTGAAAATGGGAGAAAAAGGTATCAGACACTGATGTAACGAGGTAATGGTCCTGAGAAAGCTTGCTGGGATCTGCATCCTGATCCTGTGAGGTTAGCAAAACACTGGTTCCCTGTTCCTGTTGTGTCCATAAAAGAAAAAATATCAGTAAAAAGCACTATTTTCTCACCCAGAGTGGCTGAGTAAACACCATGGTGCTGTGAGCCAGGAATTCATGCAGACCTCAAGAAGGATCTTTTAGGAGCCATCAATGTGGCCAACATGGCCAGCATGACCTCAAGAAGTCTCCAGCTGCTGGTTGCCTGAACATATTCACCTTATCCTTTAACCTCTATTCCTTAACCCATGTAAGCAATTACTATTAATAGGCATCTATTAAATAAAAGAAAACAGGGAAGATGAACTTCAAGGTTCTTTTCCGGAAGTTCCTCAGTTTTATCCACTTTCTCAATTTATTAAGAAATAAAAAGATAAAATAGCATGGGAAGAAACTCAGCTGTATATTGGAGGAAACACAGTTTGAAGTTTTGGTTAATGACTTCATTTCATAACATATTGTGAAGTATTAAACAATTTTTTGAACAATACAAACGATTACAAAGGCAACAGTGACAGATTTTAATTCAGGAGAGGGAAGTTATACACAAATTGGAATTAAGTTGGATTTTGGCTTGTTAAACAATAAGTAAGGTCTTCATTATTGCTTCTTTACTTTCATTTTTTGTTAATTCATTTGAATCACAGCAAATAGCAAAATGAACTGCAACATATGCACACAAGCACTTGTCCCTGTATTTAAATTTCTGCATTGCCAAGTAAGCTCTACATTGAGAGTCTCAAGGCATTGCTACATTTTAACTGTGCTATATTGCACTTACATTTTTGTCTTTTTTTTTTCTTATGCACCACCAGAACTCCTAAAACCAGGGTCAAATTATACCAGGTGCTCTCATACTTTCATAGATGAGTAATAAAACAAGATTCCCAATTCCTAAATCCAGGGATTGCTTGGATACATACCAGATCTTCAGTGACCTGATGAAGAATAACTAGGTTCAGAGACTGGACTGTGACAGAGTAGGACTTTTGAAGAATTGGTTGAAAAAAATGAGGTAAAAGCAAAGCTAAAATAATGACTGAATATTCTGAATTAATCATGTTTCACTGCATTTGTCTTTAGGTAGAGCTATGGAGTGTGTGTGGTCTTGGCAAGCTTTGAGGGGTTTACCAAAGGGTTACTGTTAGAGTGAGCATATGATGGAAAGATTCTGAAAACCTGCATGTCAAGTGATGAGGAAGAAGTTTTTTAAATAAGATAATATAATAAAATATTCTAGATGGATGACCTAAGATATCCATCAGCAAGCTGCTTTAGAACTATGTTATTCTATATTAAAAACACAAATGTATTTTGCACTGCAGTGCTAAATATAAACCAGGCATCCCACAAGCTGTTATGCAAGTACCCCCATTCAGCTTTGCCAGCAAATGTCAGCACTGACCCCACAACACCCCATTTCTAGGGCCTCTCTTACACAGAGAATGCCAATTGTACTGAACTGTGGGGGCACTTATACTGTAGAGAAGAGGCTAAAATGAGACTCACCAAACTTATTTTCACTTGAGATCAAAGGCAGAATGTGAGTTACACTCTCCAGACATCAAAGACCAGTGCAGAGCCCACTGTGCCACTTCAACCTGAAATTATGTCCTTATTATGTGCAGTGGGAAGTTTACAGCTTTTATCTCAGAGCATATTGCAAGAAATTCAGCTAGCTAAAAATAACCAATAATAGTAGTAGTAGTAATACTAGTAGTAATCACTATCATCATCATCTGGACTTGATCAGTAAGAACAATGCTAATTAAAATAAATTTAAAAGTGTCTTTCTAATAGAATTTTATCACCATCTCTGGCATGTCACATGCTTTGACGAAGTTTCTTACAGAGAGACCTCAGAGCTGACTTCTAGTTACACCTATTTTACTAAATTGAAGATTATAAGCCACTGCAGTTCTGTTTCCACACCCTCTGAAATTGTCAGAAAGGCTCCTCACAGTTTCAGACTATTGGACAAGTGGAAGATCTTTCCATTGACATTGGCCAAGGTTATCTTTTATTCAACATTTATATTTTCCTGCAGGTGGGTTCATTGATGCCAGTGCAACCAAGGCAGGCAAGTTAGAGCTGCAATGTTTTGTTCTCCAGAGAAGGGATGATTTAGACAGGTGGTTTGATGAATTGGAGGAATGACAATAACATGCATGGAGTCAGAAGATGCAGGTGCTCGTCAGGCACTTGCCCATGTTGACATTACTTTGTTATGTGGCAGTAAGAGAAGAGTGCAGAACACACATTTTTATCTAGTCCAATGACATTTAGCCTTTTTCTCATTTTATTTGAGACATCATATGAAAAACTTTCATTAGAGAGGTGTAGACTTAACTAGAAAATAATCCTACTGTGAACTGGTTCACAGCAAACAGCTCAGAAGTAATGAAGCCCATAGAAGCCCTAGGACCTGAAAAAAAGTTAAGCAATGCACTGATCAAATAAATTTTTCAGTTCCAAACACATCCCATGAACCATAACCAAAGATTCAGGGGCTATCATAAACAGTCAGTCATGCATGCAGAATAGATATGCTGCACTGGATTATTTTCTGCTGATAGACTCCTATACCATGGATGTAGTCCTTGGTGAAGGACTGGCTGAAATTTTTGGTGAATACTGTGGTGAGGGGAGCACCCCTGATGCTCCAGTAGGTAGTAAATGCAGACTGTTGTGTGTATGTGGACTGTTAAAGTTACAAAAGACAACAGGCACACAAGGGTTGCAGATTTCTAAATAGCTGTACCAGGGATCTGGACAGAGAAATGTGCTTCTTCTTTCCAATAATCAACCTGAGTTTTCTGCTGCAGAAATAAGTGTGTATGGGGTAGACAAGGTGTACAGCATTTACCTGGGTACAAGTTTGGTAAATGAAAGTGTTCCAATTCCCTGAGGCTTATGTTCAGTGATATGTGATCACCTCTCTCATCTGCAGGAGCTTTTCACTTGTTAACTGCACAAGATTGTTGTGAAACATCAGGCAAAATAAAACTTTATCAACCCTTAGTCCAGAGCCAATACACAAACTGAAATCTTTAACTCAGGAAAAACTACAAAACAGAAGGCATAGTAAGCACAAACAAATGTACTCAAAAACTTTCTTGTGATCACAGTAATGCATGCTAAAACATGCCAACTTCTGTTCTGACATTGTAAGCTGATGGTACGAGGGATTACTTCATGGTTCACTTCCACTCTTGTTGCCTTGCAATCACCTGGATGGTTGGTATGGATTTCTCTACACTGACCACTCACCCCTCTGACTGCAGCCAGGTTTGACCCAAGGCCATAAATAAATGCTGTTAGCTCAGCTTTTATTGAAAATGCACAAGACACTCTGATAACAGTTGTAGTCAATAAAAGATATAGGAAAAAATAAGCATTAAAACTCAATTGAGTCAATAGAAGTCCAGCCTCCCAAGCTGTGAGCAAGGCACATTTTCAAGCAGCAAGTAATAAGTTAGTGATCACATTATGCCTACCCACATTGTATCTGGGCCTTGACCATATATAAATACAAAGAAAAAACTATTTGAACATTTTAGTATATGAATGTATAAATATAGAAGGAAACAGTATTTTTAATATATTCTAAACTACTAGAATTTCAGAAAGAAATTTTTCAACCCCAGTTTTTGGCATTAGTCTGTTTCTATTACTGTACTTTATTAAATTTTTATATTGTAATATTCCTAGAAAACGAAATATTTACAAAAAGGTGCCAGTGAATTAAGACTACACACAGATTTTCATTAAAATTTTTGTGTTTTTCCTGCCCTATAAAAATAAATAGGCTTTTCTTCCACTGGTCAAAATGTGATCATTCTGAATAAGAGTACAATGCATCATCCATCCAAGTCTGTCTCTAACAGTCCCCCTTTTTCTCTCTGACATGAGACTACAGTAATTGTTTTTTGAAAATTTCCTCTCTTAAATGCTTGTACTGAAAATACTTTGTTTCTTTCAAAACACATCTTAAATAATAATGAAACTTAATTTCAAAATTGATTTGTAATAATGACAGGGTTACAAACACTAAGCCTGAAACAGAAGTTTTTACAGGCAAGGGCATACATAACTTGGGTGCAACCAGAACTGTGCAGCATGAGAAGCCCCAGGCTCCAGCTTGGATCCCAGACTGGCTAAGCACTGTCACCACCAGTCAGGCTGCTCAGGGATGCAACAGAGGAGCCCCCATGGATATTCAAGGCAAAATCGATGGAGAAACTGGGGGAAAGGACAACCTGTTAGATCCTGATTAACACTGTGGGGTGGGTTAGGAGTAAGGAGCAGAAACTGATTGAGCAAAAAGTTATTACACAACATGGTGCCTTTTTATGTCACTGTGGATCACAATTCAAGGCAGTCACCACTAGGATACATAGCTCAGAAATTGAGCAAAAAAAGGTTTATATCTACACAAACAAGACCTGCATCCACAGCTGACAGCAGGCAAGGAAGGCTGAACTTAAGTAAGTTGTGCTGAAGACAACTGGACACAGCAGCTAGTAATTTCCCATCAGAAAACTGGTGACAGTAATACACAATATAGACAAGAGTGCCAGAGCCTCAGCTAGAATAAACAAAATGGCACCACAGATTAGCTGTGGTCAGGCCAGCTTTGCTGGTTTACAGCAATTCAAAATCTGATGCTTTGTAGCTCTACACCAAAAAGCTCTGGAATAGCTCATTTTAAATACAGTTTTAAGGTGGGTGGAAAAATTCTTGGTGGTCATAATGACTACACCTTCAACAAATGAAAGCAAGAAGTTATTTTAATCTCTCATGTTAATCCCTCACTAAGTTTTGCTTTCTTTCTAAGTAATATTGTTTTAACACTTGTGCCAATGGAAGCCTTGCCAATATTTTCACAAAATGTTGATAGGTTTTGCCAATATTATATTAAGAAGGACATGTAAGAAATGCAAACATTTAATAGACTTTTATGAAAAATGATGTCTGTCCAGTGTATCATACCACTGGATAAAAAAAGAAAACAAACCAAGAACTAGACCTCTGGAGTGCATTCAGATTTCATATGACAAAGAGGCTCACTTTTTGTCCTGTGAAATAATGAATACAAAATATCATTATTCGCTCTCAGTCACCCAAATAAGGTTCACATAATCTCTTCATGATGTCCTTATCATGAAGCCCTAGCAGTCTAAAAGTCAGCACTAAAGAGACATGAACATACAGAAAGGAAGTGAAGGAAGAAAAAAAAAGGGTAATGATAATGAATTCTATGAGACTAGCCAGGTCAGTAAACATATTATTGACTTCATCACTTTTTCCTTCCCTTTACTGTCACTGCTTGTTGCATGACTGTGTACTAATTTAGAACTGTTGTGTTCTTAAATGTTTTTCAAGAGAAACAGAGACAGTTAAACATAAACAGTAATGATGTTCTCAGAAATATGCCGAGAGAAGCAATGCAAGTCAGCAAAGAACTAAAATGCAGTGCAATTCTGATGCAGAGTGAATCCTAGAATTTCGATTTCTCCATGAAGAAAAAAAGCGGCTTGGTCTGCAAGCTAATCTGAATGGCAGAACTTGGGAGATACAGATCCCTTGAAACTGCAAAGGCTCAGCCTCAAAACCAAGGCAAAGGAGTGGAAGAGCTTCATCCAACTCTTGCCCATGTTCTGATGGCTCCTTGCTTAGGACAGAGTACCCGGGTATAATTACTTGATTGGTAGGATGAAGCCAATTAGGATGAAAATTGATCATGCTCTGGAAAAAAAAAAAAGGGAAAAAACAGGGTTAAAATGTGAAATTTAAGGTTTAATACTACCTCCAACAATTTTATCAGCATTAAGAGCCACAAATTCTAAGTGTAATGTTAATTTCTAATATTTAGAGCAAATGGTATAAAAAATCCTTGGCTTAAAAACATGTAGCAATGAGTCGATGAGGGGAGACATTGGTAGAAAAGACATGAGTTCAGAAGCCCATCATTACTGAAGAGATAGTAAGGATTGCAAAATGTTCCCTGTAGTTTGAGAGACAGGCAGTTTGTCTTTTCTTGCTGGGAAAAATTGAGCTCTACAATATGAAGGTGTGGAATGTATTAAGGAACAAGTTCTGCACATCAGCACCATCTTAAATGGATATAAATCAAATGTTTCAAAGCTGTGAGAGTTAAAACTCAAGATTTGTTTTAATATGGATGAAAACAGAAGATCCTTCATAAGAAAGGAGCTGAGGCTGTAGAGGCTAAAACAATTTCCATCTTGCAGGCATCAGGCCCAGGAGGGACAGAGATGACATCATGCAAATATAACAAAGAAAACCGAAGGGGGACGGTTAAGAATTGTTTGGGCATTCTGAGCTTGCTCTGGTATTGGAAAGCACTGAGAACACTGGAAAAGAATTTGAATTTAACTGAGTGAAGTTAACTGTGAGTCATTGGCATCATCTCCTAGCTGCAGTGTTTTTGCAAAGATCCACAGGAGGGGAAAATAGAAGTAAGATTAAGGGATGAGTCCTGTGAGGAGATTGGGAGGAAGGCATGCAGGGTCCCAAGGGAAACAATAGCAGAAAATGTTCTTTGCACATATTGTTGCAACATGTTTGAAAATTCAAAGCTTTCCTTAAGGAAATGCAATGAAATACAGCTGAAAAAGAGCTATAATATGGTGGTAAGAACATGATTTCCAACATCTAAAGGATGGCTCTGAAATTTGCAGCAGTATTTGGATCAGGCTATGAGCAACCACTGCTGTCAAGCACTCATGATATTTAATAATACAAAGGTTCTTTTCTCTTGGGCTCTTTCTTCACGTCTTCTGGTATAACACTGTCTCTAAATTATGTTCTTAATTCTTCCACTTAGTTTAATCTATCTTAATAACACTTTCAAGTAAGTTTAGACAAAGGTTGTACAAGTTCCTTAAACTGGGTATGGTATTTCATGAACTTTAATTAGAAAGAAATACAGAATTTTTATTCAGGTCTGTAGAACTAAATATAGTATTAGAAGTCAGTAAATGTTTACTCAAATCTGTAATAGATTTTATTTTATAAATTTATAAAATATACTTATATTTCATATATTGTTCATATAAAATTTTATATTTATTCATATAAGTTTGTAAATATAAATTTATAAAATATATACATATATTTATATGTAATTTTATAAATTACACTGGTTTATTCTTTTTTGAATTAGGAATATTTCAGTAAGGTTTTTTGTTTCCCATGGAGACATTTCCCCATCTCTTTTATACAGTTCTTCCACCTTCTTGAAAAAAATTTATTCTGCAAATGACAGACTATGCTGAGCATGGTCATGACTTATTGAGAACACATAGTCAGTTGATGCAGTATGAAATGTCAGTTTGCTCTGAAAAATATAACAGATTTGGCACATTCACAGTCAATAATGAATGCTGTAGTTATTTGACATGCATTTAATGTACCATTAAGTGGTAACAATTTTTCAATCACCATATTTCCAGCAACTTAAGCTGTAGGAATAGTTGGAATAGCCATTCTCAGGTTGCCCTCTGCTGTTTAAGGTTTAAAAGACAAGGCATGTTTTATAGAGCTATAAAAAGCAGTTTGGTGGAGGAAGGTAGATCTGGGACTAAAACAGGAAAAAATTAGACTTGCAAAGAGGTATTTTTCTATAAAGTCCATCCATTTTAAAAGGAATAGACACCCTCTGAAGGGTTCATGAAGGAGAAAATGTAGAAAGTTAAGAAATGTAACTTTATTTCTGTGATTGCAAAATTTTTACTTTTCCTGGAGAATCATCAGCTATAGGAACAAATCATGCAGTTGTAAAACTATTTCCCATCCAAGTCAATGCCACAAATTTAATTCTCAGCAGTTTGAAAACTCAGATGAAATTCCTGGCTTGAAGTATTTGACCTAAAATGTGCAAGAAACACTGACTTCTTTTATATCTATTTTATAGGTGTACTATAATTTGATACAATATGAATCTATCTGTAAAATCCAAGGGCTGTGCTACCTAAATGACTGAACTAAAGTGAACCCCGGTGCTTCTTGAGCCTCAGCAAAATTCAGTGATTTATTCAGAGAGGTTTTATACTTGCCCAAAGAGTCAACTGATCTTTAACATTGAAACCAAGGGGAAATAAAATTTATTTGATCCAGAATGAAGGCGAGAGGCTAGATGTGCTCTGTTTAACTGGAACAGGAGGGTGGGGAGATCCATTGGTTGGCAGGGGCTGCCAGATGTGGGACAGACCCATTTGCAGCCCAGCACAGTAACTGTGGACACCCAGAACATGCCACAGTGTCTTCCTTCTGGGCATAAGAAGGCCTCAAATGAAGGAAGTTTTGTATTCAGTAACTCTCACAGGAGAATGCAATGCTGCTTTATCTGGACATGATGATTTGCTGATTATATTTTTTGTTTCTTTCATCAGTGAAAATATAAACCTGTCAAAGTTTGGGTTTTATTCAGCAAGAAATTTATGAGAAAAGGCTTAGTGTTCGTTGGCAATGGAAACTAGTGGGAAAAAACCTTGGATGATTTTGAGTAATTCAGGTCTGCTGGATGAAATAACTTAAGGAAACATGTTCCTTTAAAAGAGTTTAATTATATTTGGGCTGCTATGAAAAAATCAAATTATTGCCACATGGCATCACTACAAAAAAAAGGGGCAGGAGGAGGCTTGAATGTCTCTTGTGCATTTTCTTCATCAGACTCTTTAAGGTTTCTTACACAGCTCTTTTTCTTGTATTTGTTCTTCATGCCCTTTGGATGTCTTTATTACTTCAAATTATAGCTACATCTTGTGACCTTAACTTGAGCTTAGCATAGTTTTTGTCTAAGACTGTGTATGTTTAAGGTCACTACCAATTAACTTCAATATAAGATTGAATTCACATCATAAATTCAAGAGAATGTAGTATGTGAAAAGCTCTCATTGCCTCTAAAAAAACCATTCTGAACTGACCCAGATGTGCAAGAACAATACTTACTGACTACACAGAACAGGTTCTGGGGTCCTTTGATCTTAGCCTCCCCCTTTCTTTTCTAAACATCTTCAAAAGGCTGCCTTTCTGTAATGAGACGTTCACCAATTGACAGACTGAACAGGAAGGGCACATGGAAGCTCTTCTTATTTTATTGTGTGATTTATTTAAAAAGCAAAGTCAAAAGGTCTGACACATGTAACACTGGGATCCAGGAATCTTTAACACACAGCTCAGCTCTGTATCATGGCAAACTCAGAGGAGTAAACAGCTACACCTATACACAAAAATTATTTGAGTCAAAGTGCAAAAGTAGTCTACCACAAAAAAATCTAGTAGTCTAATATAAAAAAATCCCAATGTGATTAAATCTTGTCTGAATTGTCCCTGTCATAAAAACATGAAATACAGACAGGTTTTGGAATACAGATATGTTCTTGTTTGATAAAGTGGTAGCTCCAGGTTTTATTCAGGCTATTGGAAAATCTGAAGGAAAAAGTGTAAGTACTTGACTCCTTCATTATTATTCATAGACTAGCTGATAGAGACCTCTTGAGCAGCACCGCAAATATTTCTGAAGTCTATCAAGAAAATTAGAAAACAATTACTTTAGACAATTTCTGCAAAACTGACAGAGTGGAAATCGGTAGCAGGACTAAAATATGATGTAGGACCTGACCTTCACAACAACTCCATGTACTTCTTTGCAACAGTTCAAGGTGGATATGGTCATAGTCTTACACTATAAGGCAGAGACTCCTTCATGATACTTTAAAGAGCATTTGTTTCTGCCACACCAGCATCCTTGAGATGTAAGAATCATTATTTCAACAAATGTTCTGTATTTTCAATCATTTCACAAATGAGAAGATAGCCACTTTTCCATCTTCCAAGATGAGAATGGAGGCAATCAGGCAGCTTCTAAGCATGCCTTAGAGATATTAAAAACAGATTAAATTCATTTAACAATGCTGCTTTTCTGACTCTCAGAAAATAAACCAAATATTGAGATAATGGTAGCTCTCAGATACAAGTTTGTAGAAAATTATGCTTCATAGAACAGAAAATCCATTGATTTATGAAGTTTCAAAATATTGGGACTTCTGAATCTTTACACCTAAACACAGACTAAAGTTCATGTCCTTACCAGTTCCCAGAGTTGTGAGACCACATCTGGAGCGCTGTGTCTGGTGGGAGGCTGCTCAGCACAAGGACACTGACACTCAGGAGCAAGTCCAGGGAGGGCACTGAGCCAATTGGCCAGAGAGGAGGGCCCATGAGCAGAGGCTGAGAGACTGGGCCTGCTCAACCTTAAAAGAAGGTTAAGGGAAGACCTTATTGCTGTCTACAAATTTCTGAGGTAGAAGATAGGATTACTATGAAGACAAACTCTTGCAACTGCACAGTGAAAGTGAGTCAAGAGACACAAGCTAGGAACATAGAAAGAACTCCTTAGATATTGGAAAACTTGTTTTCCTATTAAATATTGGGAAAGGTCATCCAGAAAGATTGTAGAATCTCCATTTTGGAGATGTTCTGAATACAGCCCTGAGAAGTCTGGTGTAAATAGAAATGCTTTGAGCAAGGGATCAGGCTGGATGACCTCTGGAGGCCCCTAACACCATAAATTGTGTGATTCAGTGGGTGATGTTCTTCACCCACTCTTGTTGTCATAGTCTGAGAACTTGGGTATATTTCTGTGGATTTGAATCCTAGCAAGTTGGAAAAATATATTGATTTTAAGAATCCCACATCTTGACAAGAGTTCCAACTGCTTTAGTATTGCAGTCAGGAAACACCACCTCTACCGTTCTAGATAATATAGGATTAGTTTATTCTGATACCCAGTCCCAGGAGACACCTTTGCTTTATGGTAACTAAATGAGTAAAATACCTATCCACAGCCTTTATAAAAGTCTGTGCAAGTTCTGAAAATCAATGGTCACTCAAAACCTAAGGTTTCTTGACTATCCTTTAGATCTTGTAAATTCTCTATGAGGATGTAGGTTGGTTCTGGATTTCATTTACCATTCTTAGGATTGTCCTGTGGAGAGCCTGGATTAGGACTTGATGACCCTTTTGGGTCCCTTCTGACTCAGGATATTCTATGAATGAATTTACCTTCTTTGTTTGAGAGCTGTTATTATGGACCAAACATACAACTCTGCACATTGTTTATTTACTAGAAATTCTCCTGGCAGTTTTTTCATGCAAAAAACCCACTCTCTCAGACAACATCTCAAAACAGTTTGAGAATAGCATAGGGTATAGAAAAAGGATCATTTAGCTATTTGGATATAAATTGTGACCTGACGTGTTCCCTAATGTCCTTTTTAATTGACTCTTGGACTCTTAGTTCCTTTCATGGATATAGGTTGTCGTTATACAAACTATTTACCCATACGAAAAGGAGGAAAACCTCATTGAGTACCTTTTAAGCTCTACGTGTGCTTTATCCATGCCTGTCCTTAGGACTTAAAAGAAACTAGTCAGACACTCTGAGGATAATACACCAACAGAAAATGCCATGGCAGACTAGTTACACCATATAAACATTAGAAAGGTGCCAGTGCAGTGCCCACTGCAGCCAACAGAAAGGTTCACACTGACATTGTCAGACACACTGAATTAATTTTTTTAGAAAGTGTAAGGTACAAACTAACTTAACATATAAGTGGGAGTCAAGAAATGAAATGCAGAAGTACAGAAAAGAACTGAAACCATGCAGCTAGCCAGGGAAGTTGTCAAAGGCACAGGAGTTGAAATTCCTCAACAAAACTTTAAGAGCCAAAGAATGTGTATTTATTTCACTCATGATGACAAGTTCAAGGCATCTACAGAAAAATAAGATGAGTGCCGACAGATGAACTGACACAGGCTGTGCAATTTGTGTGAGGAGTGTGGTTCTTTCAGAAGGAGAGAATCATTCAGAGTACAAAGTTATTACAGACAGAATAATCACTGCTGTAACGAAATGATGTACAACTGGTCAGAGGCATACAAAAGCTGTTTCTTTTAGGAGGATAATTAAAGGCTTTTTCTGTTTTAGAGCTGATAATAAAATTGTCTATATTGAGTAACAGCTGAGAATCCCCAAGCACATTATTGCTGTGTATTTTATCAGTTCCTTCCCTCAGAAAGAGGGGAATGCTACAAATAGATACACGTGTGTCCCATTGCACAAGTTTGTTTTCAACATGACTTAACACTCAACATCGTCTTCCTCACTATATATAGCTGGTGACAATCTTTGTGTATTTACAAACTGTATTTAGTGAAGTTCACTAGGGGACTGAAGTGTTTGAATTGGAGGCATAGGAAATTCCAGGAATTCAAGATAAAAGTAAGCACTATTATACACTAAATGTTCATTTATAAACTGCTGGATGGCCTCAGCATTCCATCCAAACCAGGGCCTGCTATGGGACATTTGGACACAGAGACTAGAAATATTAATGTTTTGATGGGAATAGGAAGAGTTCTACTTGTCAACAAGAACTTTAATTTTGCAGATGAAAATGTATCTGTAAAAGTTCTAAGGATTTAAAAGTACATAAGAAGTTATGAGCAATTATAATTATTAAAGAACCCTCTAAACTAAAACTACCAGGGAGTAGATGGACTTAACGAAAAACTAGTTCTAACAGGCAACGTGCACTGGTTTATTGAAATGGGATGTTCAAAGACAACTTTAGCACTATCATTTTTATTGTGAGAATAATTCCTTTTGCTTTAAATACAGATTATTCTTAAACTCTAAATTAAACTCATTTCTCATTGAGGTAGGCTTTAGTGCTACAAACTCTTAAGAAAGTTTTGAATTTACACTAGTTTTTTTTTATGCAATATTTCCACAAAGCATGACTTAATTAACAATTTCCACTCAGCTCTGTCTCCCAGGAACATCTATTTATAATTATTTCAGTAAAGATTTTGATATCAAAACTACAGATATATAGGGTAAAAAAAGCAATCTAAAAAGGAATATCCAACCATGATCTTTCTTCTGGTATATTTGAATGCTGAACTACAAAAAAAGGTATCTTGTCATCTTGAAGAATATTCTAGTCCTTCACTGATGAGACTGGGGATGGACCAAGGGCAAAAGATTTCCAACATTCTGCTCACCAATTCTATGAAATATTATAGTATGTCACATCTTTAGTGTTACTTTTAATTTCATATTTTTCATCTCATTCATATACCATGGAGGAATATAAGAAAGACTTCAGATAGATACAGAGGGGGAAAAAAAAAAAACAAGACAATATTCCAATGCAGTTTATCTATCTACCCATCTTATGAACCATCTGAGAGTTTGTCTAGATTTCATCTCTAATCACTAAATTTAAACCCAGGGAGGGACAGTCACAAATCCAGCCTATGTTGAATACAGGAGCCTACACTCTGAAGGCCTTTTGTACACAGGATATAAATTCAAGCCTAAGTTTAGAGTTTTATTAATGATTTTATTATTTTTTCCCTTCATAATAAAATAAAGCCCATTTAGCTGAAAGAGCCATAACAGCATCCCACTTCAGGGAAGTGTATTCCTATGACTAGGAGGAGGAAAATCTGGTACTTCAGGATAATTTGGAAGATAAAGAAGTTCATATGAAGGGAATGTCTCTTTCTTTGCAAGTAACTGAACAGAGTTGTCCATTTTGCTGAGAGACAATACAGTTATTTTGGAATTTTATGTTAATGTGACATGAAATACATGGGAAACAAGCACCAGAAATGTCTTATTTCCTGATTGGGAACAAGTTATGAAACTAAGAGAAGAGGACGTGTTAAATTGACCTAAAAAAATGTCACTCCAAAATTATTCAGTAACTGCATAGATATTGAGACACAAATAATGAAATCAGTAATAATTATAGACTTAAATATTATGTGCTCTACTACCTTAACAACAAAACCCCCAAACCTTCTCATTTTTATAAAATGAAAGCTGGGGTTCTGAAATCATCCCATGCTGAGCAAAAGGAGGCTGAATTTTTTTAAAATATCAAGGAATTTTTTTAAAAATTATAAAGACAGAAAGAAAATCTAGGCAATATACACTCATTAACTACTTAAGCAGCTATCTGCAAAGCATGTTTAAATCTTTGGATGAACTACAGGAAAAATATGGAAAGTATTAGTATTAGAAGATGTTAAAACAGATGTTCCCCAACAATTTGTCACAAAAATTTAAAATATTTTATAAAGTTCATTTATTTTTTCAACAGTCTTTGAAGTACAGAACAACATTTTTAAGAGCTGTGATTAATAGGCATACTGTTTCATTTGGATTGTTTTGTAAATCATGTGGGGCTTTTTTATGTTCCTGTAATGTGACAGCTTAACTCATCTCTTATGTCAGAACAAACTGAAAAAAAAATCCATAAACAAAGAAAACTCTCTTTGGACTTGTAAATCACAAAGAATACATTGGCATGATGTACATCAGGAAAAAACTGTAGTTGATTTCACGCTTGCTTTCTGTTGCAAAGCCTGGTGACTGGAATTCTATGACTTCATTGGATGTAGGGACCTTACACTTAGTTTACACAAAACTTATGTTAAATATTGCAATGTGATTCTGCTGGACATATCAAATTGAACATGTTACATGTACAATATATTGTGAATTCATCACTATCTCATCCTGTGTTGGCCAAAGGCATTTCCCAAGCAATTAACCAACTTGCAGTGGTTTATTAAGTTTGGGGAGCCAGTTCTCCTGGCATGTCTGAGTCCAGAGGCAGTAGGAGATGTTTTCTGAACCAGCCACTGGCATCCTGCTGCCCCATCCACCCTGGACATGTTTATAATTCCTGAAACAAATTCCTTCCTCTTGATCATTTCCCCAGTTGGTGAACACAAATATGGAGTAGCCATTAGCACTAGAACTAGATGAGTTTTTATTTTATAGATTTCCTGATGCCAACAAGAAAAGTTATTTGTCTTGTACAGGAATTGAAGAGAAAGTGCTTCAAAAAAAGTAATTTATCATCAATTTCTTTTTAATAACTGCCTTGGTTTTCCCCTTTTTTACCATCCAAAATGGCTTTAACTGTTGAAAAAACCCACAATTTTTTTTCCAAAATACTGAGTCTTCAAATTAAACTTTTATATCAACATACAGCTGAACTTATTGTGTCTCAAAATTGTCATATATTGTCCCCAAACATGACATAAGCATGACATATATTCACAGAGCTCTAGACAACAAGGAGTTAAACAGATACAATTAATTATATATATCTATTACACTAATTGTCAGTATTACTAAAATCTGTGGTAAATCTAGTGACTTTTCCATCCCCAGTTCCCTTAATCTGTAAAACAGCAAATATTTATTTTCATCAGTAACATACAATAACTTAGCCATATCTTGACAGAATTATTTGAGGGTTTTCCCATCCTTTTGTGAGTCCTCTGTACAATGCTTTCCCTAATGTGTCTGGAGAGCATACTGACTCTTCTATTGAACAGGCCCCTGTGAGAGTGGAGCAGCAAGTTAGGCTGAAAAATCACCAAAGCAGTTTGTTTGCCTTCTTTTTGTCAGCAGAAGTCCTGGGTCCTGAAAAGCGATGGCAAATCAAAATCTTTGTCTGCTGTTCTGCAAACAGGAGAAAGAGGACAATGCTTTTAATGACCAGTCAGTTGAGGTCACAATATTAAATAGCAAAATAGTTAACACCTGTGAGTGGCTAATTCAATTAGCAGCAATACAGAAAAGCCTGAAAATCTTTATTTGCAGAAATACTCATATAGCTGTACAAATCTAATTTCTTTAGGCAAACACCTATGAAAGTGTTAATTATTTAAAAGTTAGAAAGTTGTGAGAGGATAAAAGCCTCCAAGCGTATTTCATGCTCATGCATTGTTATAAATTCAGAATACACTAATCTGTAAAACATGTCTAAAAACCCAAAGGGGTGGCTACATTCATGTGTGTCTGCCTCTCTGTGAAAGTTCATTGACATTATGGAGGAACATAAGAAGACCCAGAATGTGTTTAGGTGCTATATTGTTCAGCATCCAATGTAAGTTTTAAGGGTACATCAATACAGGTCCAAAATTATTGACTTTACTCTTTTAAGTACCTACTATAAAGTACCTACATTGGGGATCCCAAGGCAACTGCTGACAGATTATACCCTGGAAACTGAGATGCTTAAACAGTGACACCATTTCAGAGATTTTATGAATACTCATACAAAAAAGGAGCTGTGTTTTGCTCCTTTAATTCTACATTGATTTTTACTATTATTACATAAAGGATATATAAAGAATGTACACAAATTAAAAGCATCACTAATAGAGATTTTTCCCCTGTGTCAATTTAAAATGTATTCCAAATTGTATTCTTTTTCTTTCGGGGACTAGTTACTTTCTAAAATACACTTTTCTAAAATTTTTCTAAGTATTTTAAATGAATATTTGCAGGCTCCAGTTTATTCTGTACATCTGGGATCTCTTTAATCTGTCATTTTTTTATGAGACCATGTGGAGAAATGATAGTCTTGTTCACACGACATTTCATCAAAAAGAATGTGTATGTTTGCTTCATGAAAGGAATTAAAAGAGCCTAGGGATGCTGGAGTTGACTGCATGGTCTGGTTACTTGAGGTTTAACAATTCTTGCTATTCACAGCTGTCAGTGTTGCATGTAAGTGTTATATTCCCCATTTGTTTCCCAACTCTTTGTACTTTTTCTGTAAGACTAATACTGGTTAAAGGATTTTGTAAGACATGCAGCTGGTAATCAACTATCTATGATTAAAGAAGTTTTAAAAGGTATCAGATATTCTAATCCCTTTAATTCTTCACTTGCATAACAATTTGGTTTTGTGCTTTCCATAAGAAGTTTAAAACTGTAATGTAAGAAAAGGAGGCAGTTTCATTTCCTAAATAAAAAATTTCTATTCACTTCAGTAGTGAATATGAGCCTGGAACAGGAAGAATTAGATGTTGCTTAGGGAGTGAGGAAACTGCCCAAACAACTCCAACAACTGTAGCTTCAAAATATGATCAAATCTGGAAAAATTTTTTGCTGTTTCCTAACCCTGAACATCAGCATGAACACCCTATTTCCAACAAGAGACCCAACAAGAAAGGGGAAGATAGAGGGACCTGCATGAGAAGGAGAGACCAGAGCATTACAGAACCTTCTCAGTATCAGTTTAAAGGCAAAAGGGAAACAACAGAAATTTCAGCCAGCATTCACCAGCAGATTTCCTCCTCCAAATTGTTAAATTTCATCCTAGGATGGATGAAAGGATAAATGAATGAGTGGATGGATGAATAGGTAGATTTTTTTTTCCAACAAAAATCTCTAATAGAAATATCAAAAATCTAGTTAAGCTCTAACTCCATGGCAAACTGAGAAGTGACAACAGCTTTATTTTATTTCCTCTGTTGTCTGTCATTAAATTCTGACAATGAGTTTGAATTGTAGGATAGCAAGTTTTGAAACTATGGACTCCTTCCTAGTGTTCCATATTATGCTCAAGAAGAACAATGGTTTTACTTTTAAAAAAATAAGTTTTTATTCATATAATGGGGAATATCATTGCATTTTCACATCAGATTCATGTTTCAAATGTTATAACTGCCAATGTTTGTGGAGCCTGGACCACATGACTTTTCCCATTTGGGTATTAAGTCATTCACAGAACTCAGCAAAGATACTCTTTGTAGCAAAATAACAGCATATTTTTATATTTTCTCCTAAAACTAACAAGAAGAAGTAGGAGGGAAAATTGTGTAAATCTTCCTCTAACCAATGTGCAGAAAGTCAAATGCTTTCCATTCAAAATTGTATTTCCAGCTTTTTCCACTGTTGAACAAATTACCTAAGAAAAACATATTTCCTATGAGCAACATCTCATTAAAATGAGATGTCCTTGAAAAGTTCTGCTGGCTTTTACAAATGAGCAAAAAATTTTAAAATAAAAAAAAAATTTAAAAAAATCCAGAGCTGAAGAAAATTCCCAAATCAAAAGAACCAGACCTCAGCAGACCAGCAAGAAACTTGATTCTGAAAATCATCACACCAACAAGGGCTCATAAATACCCTCATGTGGAGCAGAGTACACTGTTGGAAATGGATCTCACATCACCCATGCATGAGGTATATTAAATCAACAGCATTTGCACTGAAGCTGGAAAACTAGAAGTGTCACTTTAGGCTTTTATTCATTTGGTGTCCACTCTAACATCACCAATTCTCCAGTTATATTGTATGTACAGTATTGTTTACATAAGAATTAGTTTCTCTAACAAGTACTCTGATGCAGATTCACAGAACAGTCTGAGTTGGAAGAGACCCACAAGAATCATCAAATCCAGCTCTTAAATGCATGGCTCATGCAGGGAACAAAACAACAGCCTTGGTGTCATCAGCACCATGCTCTAAATAACTGAGCTAATCTCAGAATGTAAGTAGAGTAGCACAAAATATCATGAAGAACTTTTGAAGAGCATATTTTGTGTTTTTTTCATTTACTCCTATAAACACAGAAATTAAAGCTAGCTGCCAGATTAGTTGAAGTTGAAAGAATGCATATCACTTTTATGTTACAAATGAAACCAGTTTATTTTTTAAAGGAAGAAAGAAGCAGCAAGTTATTTCTTGAAGAGTTTGTGGAAGATTTATTGCAAATACACAAACCAAATTTATTTAACGCAATCACAGCTGAGATGCAGTATATACTGCTTCATTTCTCATACAGCTAATCCTCACAGATGCTAATTATCCATCCCAAACCTACACGTCTTTAATTCTCTTTGTCTCTAAAACTGATGTAATTATCAGCAATAAAACTCAAACTAAAACATTTTAAATATATTTATTATTATTATTATTATTATGATTATTAGGTACAACACAGTCTTCCTTACCTCATATTTAAACTATTCTTACAAGTTATTCTGATATTTTCTTTCTTATCTTGATTTTTCTCACAAAACTTGGTAATGTTTTGTGGGACCAGATGCACTTTTAATATGAAAACAATAAAATCCATAGCTGACTGAAATCATTGAAGACAAAATTAAACAAAACAAGTGCAGATTGATTCAGCTGCCTTTGGCTGGGATGCTGTCACCTCTGCATGTAGCTGCCTCATTGAGAAAATATTTGCCAATATAATCTGGCAATAGCAGCAGAGGCCACACCAGCATTAGCTGTATTCTAGCAATGAGGTAATTTTTTCAAAGCACTTATCTTCAAGCTGTCAACGAGGCTATGCCTGCAGCAGTGCCTACCTTCCCTAGCTTTGTCAAGGCTCTGTGGCCATCTGCACTCTGGAGTTTTCTCATGTTCCTGCTGCAACGACCTTAATTAATCCTACTCTCTTCGCTCGGCTCCTCTTTCTCCTGCTGCCTTCCAGCAGCGTGTTCCTTTGTGCCTACAGGTGTTTGTCCCAGCGGCAGTAGGACAGCACCAGTGCCGGGGGGAGCTCTGGCAGAGGAATGCAGCAGGCTAAGCAGCTCTGGCAAAGGCTGCTCCCTGCGGCAGGAAAAGGCTTCCCCGCCCCGCGGCACCTGCCCGGGCTGCGGGGATGTGCTGAGACATCGGCCTGCAGTGCTCCCTGCAGGGGCCTCCTGGAAGCTCCGCAGAACCGTCTGTGCGAGGGAGGGTGAAACACAATTCCCGGTGGTCTACAAACCTGTCAATGATTTTATGACCAGTTTGCAAGAAAGAGTTGGCTCACTTCCCAAACTGTTAGGATCGTACCGTAATTCTGCTGAGTAACAGGAGCTTCGGATTTTTGATTCTTTTCTCGGGTGACCTGGGACAAAAGCTTAGCCTTTAGTAGAGAGTCTGCAGGACACTTACTTTCTCTCCCTCTCCACCAGTTACAGTCAGATTGTATTCCCCACGGCTATCCCATGAAGTTTTTCCCTTATATTCCCAACAGCATCCTAGGGAAAACAGACCCTGTCTGATTCCTGCAATGCATGTCTTCTTGCAGGCTCAGTGCTCTGAGCTCTCTCCTGTCACTAACTCATGGAAAGCTGTAACTTCAGAGTCCAACCTATCCCTCATCTGCCCAGCCACACTTCCAGCTGAGCCAGGAAGCATTTCTCTTACCAATCTATAGGAAATAATAAAAAGGGTGAAGAGATGTCATAACTGTACTTTCTAATGGGGAGATGGGCTAAGGGCCCTTTCCTGACTTACTCCAGTTCCTTGAGATGATGCTAGCCAGTATATCTACAGATTTTTGCTTGACATGAAATGTGTAGCAAAATATGCAGAAAACAGACCTTCCATATTTCAGAATGCTTTCTCTTGTGATGAAAAGAGGGATAACAAGCATCCTTTGACCTTATGTCTTGGTGCTATCCATTTGCCAATTGTTCCTCTCTGGAAACATTACTATCCATGAATTTGGATTTCCAAATTTGAACAGTATCCTCTCACTAGGTCATATCTAAGCTTGTCCCTGAAGCAGACAGAGTATTTTGAATATTTGATTTATCCTGGCTTGAGTCACAACATTTAAGTTTGTCCTCCTTCTCTGGTTGCCTGTCAAGGCTTTTCTCTTGCTTTGAACCAGGTTTTCTGTTTCTTCTCTCATTGTTACTGGCCTGCTGCTTCCCATCTCTTTTGCTCTTTCACACCTCTGTAGGAGACGTCTATAGCTCTGGAAAACCTCTTGATTTTCTGTGACTCTCTTAACAATTTGCTTGGCAAGCTGCTCTGAGTCTCCTGATCTCCCTGGGTTCTGGCTTTTGATTATTTCTGGCAGGGGATGGGAGGAATGATATTTGCTCCCCAGTTTTGCCCAGCATTTTTGAAAGGGAAAATACAAAAGAAGCATCCTTAAACAAAGTTTTTTTCATTGATGCTAGACTTTTTTTCCCTCTGTTGACTTTTATATGTCCTTGAAATTGAAAAAGGGAGAGGAAACAAAGGGATTTAACTTTCCCCAGGCTCTTTTCTGTTTCCTCAAGTACATTTCTACATGAAAATTTCATTTTTCCTGTTACCTACTGGTGTATCCTCAATGGCACAATTGCTGTTGACTGCTTAGAGCAGCCAATGTTCCTGCTCTAGTCTAAGCTCAGAAGACAAGCTTTTCTGACACGTGTGTGTCATCTGTGCACTCACCCTGTGTTACCATAATGAACAAAATTGTGGCAAAAGCTAAGAGGACAGAAAGTGAGGAAAAAGCTTCAGCTTTCTCTAGACAGTTCAGTGTCAGTCTGCCAAAAATACCCTAATCACTTTAAAGAGAAAGGCAATCTTTTTTGGTGTACATCTGTGTTTAGGTTTTGAAATGGATTTGATATTTAAGTAAGAGGGATGTAAAATTATATAAAAGGCTTTTCCTTCATCCATCATTTACCATGGATGTAATTTTTTTCTTAATTAAAGGAGTATAGGAGTCTCATTAGCTAGTACTAAGGTGGTTGGATTGTAGATGAATCAAAGGTCTTAAAATAAACAAATCTGACCAAAAAATAAGGGAATATCATTTTGATACCACATCTGTATGCAGTAACCAGCATGAGATACATCTACATTCTGTTCTAAGTATTTTTGTTTTCATAGGAGAAAGATCAAGGTAGAGAACAGAATTACACAAGGTATGATCACAGCCCTCGACTTCAGGAGAGCAGACTTTGGCCTCTTCAGGGATCTGCTTGGAGAAATATCATGTGATGCTGTCCTGGAGAGAAGAACAGTCCAGAAGAGCTGGTTGATTTTTGGGGATCACATCTTCCAAGCTCAAGGATGGATCATCCTCATGTGCAAATAAAACAAAGGCATTTTGCAGGAGTCCTGCATGGATGAACAAGAATATCCTGACAAAACACAAGTATAAAAGGAAATCATAGAGGAGGTGGAAGCAAGAACAGGTGAAACAGGAGGAATATAAAAACAGTCTGAGCATGCAGAGATGGGCAAGACAAATACTTCTAGAGTTAAATCTGGTGAGTTATGAAAAGAGTATGGAGAAAGGCTTCTACCGATTTATCAGTTGCAAAATGAAGATGTGATTAGGAGAAACAGACCCACTTCTGAATGGAACAGGGCTCCTGGTAACAAAGGGCATGGGATCAAGGTACCTAATACCCTATTTGCCTTGGACTACACTGGTAAGCCCAGCCTTCAGGAATCCAGGCCCCTGAGGTATATGGGAAAGTCAGGAGCAAGGAAAACTTACCCATAGAGGAGGACCAGGTTAAGTAACATTTGATCAACTGGCATATGCAAGTCCATGGGATGTGATGGGATGCAGCAATAGGTGAAATTGGGGGAGGTTACTGAGGACCAGAAGAAAGTACATGTCACCCCTGGAAGAAAGTAAATGTCACTCCTCTCTTAAGAACAGTGAGAAGGTGTATCTGGGGACTTATAGCTTATTCAGACTTACCTCAGTTAGAGGGTGATGGAGCAAATAAACCCTATAACTGCTGCCAAACATTTTAAGGACATAAATGGAAGAAGTGAACATGGGTTTATGAAGTGAAAGTTGTGCTTGACCAATGTGACATCTTTCCACAATGAGTGGTTCTATGGGCAAGAGGATAGCAATGGATGTTGTTTGTCTTGACTTTAGTTAGGGTGCTAAGCTTGTTGAGTATGAGTCAGTAACATGAATTTGCACCAAAGGATGTCAACAGCATCATGTTCTACCTCAGGAAAAGAATCAACAACAGATTGCCAGAGGTGATTGTGCCCCTCTACCCAGCACCCATGAGGCACATCCTGAGCACTGGCCTTTCCTCCAAAGGAGCAAATGAACACATAGGTGTGAGTCCAGTGAAAGGACATTTATAGGAATATAAATATGGGATTTTGGGGGTTGTCCTGTGTAGGTCAGAGGTTGGACTTGATATCCTTTTGTATCCCTTCCAGCTCAGGATATTCTATCATCCCATGACTACAGGACTTGAAGCATCTGTTTTACAAGGAGAGAGCTTCTGCTGTTTAGGTTGTCGAAGAGAAGGCTCAGAAGAATCTTGTAAATATAAGTAAATTGTATCCCTGAGGGAATAAAAATAGCATAGCCAGAATCTTGAGTGGTATGTAGTGAAAGGGCAAGAGGCAGCAGGAACAAACAGAAATAAAGACACTCCATTTAGATTTAGGAAAAGGATAGGGTTGTTTTTGGGTTTTTTTATTGTAAATGTGCTTGCACACTTTCAAGAACCTGTTCCAATAGAAATATTGTAGATTCTTAATGTTTGGAAATAATCAAAACCTGGCTGGACATAGTCTTAGGCACTCTAGTCTAGCTGACCATGCTTTAAGCAGTTGGTTGTATTAGAGGATCTCCAGAGATCCCTTCCAACCTCAACATTCCTTGATTCTGTGATTCTGTTTATAAGTCTATGGCCCTGCATTTGCAAATGAAAATTTTAAATCTTTCAGTCCATTTTAATCTTGGAAATGTAAATTATTTCTTATACTCACAAAACTAAAAATCCATGTCCAGCTGAGAGTAACTAGTGAGAATAAAGGTAGAACTGTAAAGTAAATGTTCTCACCAGCACTTCTAACTGGGATATTTTGCTTCTCTTTTTAAAATACATATCCAGTAAATGTGGGATCTTGGATACCCTGGAAGTAACATTTCTTTAGGAACACATGATGGCAACTTATGCTAAACCCTCGTAGCTTAACTAAAAGCAGTTAAAGAAAGGAAACTATGCTACATTTAATTTATATTTTATTTTTGCAAACATATTCATTTTAGCTGTAAGACTTTCTTTCCCACAACGTAGACCAGGCAATAAAATATTGTGTGGTGAAAAAAAACCCCAAGTAAGAATTGATTCAGGATCTCCTTAAGTCTAACTTTAATTGAATTTTAAAAATAGCATATTAAGAATCATATTCCTTAACATTAAACCAGATTATCTTGCAAAAAATATTCAGCTCAGTTCAGTCAGAATGGGATGGAATGGAATGGGATGGAATGGAATGGAATGGAATGGAATGGAATGGAATGGAATGGAATGGAATGGGATGGGATGGGATGGGATGGGATAGAATAGAATAGAATAGAATAGATTTCAGGTGGAAGAGACCTACAACAATCTTCAAGTCTAAATGCCTGTATTTTTTGAAAAATAATTAAATCTATGTACTGATCTGATGACTTTTTCAATTGAAAGAATACATATTCTCCACAAAGTAGGTGTTATAATGTAGGAGGACATATGCCACCATTCAGACATAGAAAACAAAAAATGCTTCAATAGAGAAGTATTGCTCAATGAAGATTTCCTAGGTTTTTCTGCAGGGGAATAAAAAATATTAATCACACAGAGTATGAGAAATCTCCTCATGTGAAATATAACATCCTTTCAGAATTACGTTCTTCCTCTGTAAAGAACCACATGTAGATGCAACTTTTAGGCACTTGGCTTAGAGTGTAGATGAGGCATTGAGGGACATGGTTTAATGGTGGACTTGGCAGTGTTAGGTAGATGGTTGGACGCAATAATCTTAACGGTTCAATAGGTTTTTTTATTTATATTTTCTTATAGCTGTGTGTTGCCAGCTATTTATCCTCAGATAAAACACACATTAATTTTACATTAATCAGCTAAGATAAGAAATATAATTTAGAAACAAGGCTCAACATCTATCATATAAAATTTTTATTAACTTAGGTGAGGTGCAGGGATACATTTGTAAATGGGGACTGTAAGGAACCTGCAGCAGATGTTTTGTCACTTTCATGTTTCTGTTGTGCTGCTAAGTTTGGAAACCCAGAGTTTGAAAATCATGGAGCCAGAGTTTCTGGAAGATAATTTTTTTTCTTTTGATTTGAAGTATTTCACATTTCATAAAAAAATATGTACCTGCGTGTGTACACAAAGCTGCTGTAAAGGCCATTTCCCCCCCAGCCTGCAGAAGCACAGAATGGCAGGACTGTTTTCCTCTGTGCCTGACAGGATGGAGAATCGTGAAAAGTTTAAAAGCCACAGCTTTTTTGCAACACCCACATGAAGCAAACGCAAGGGTGCTGAGGGGTGGAAAGGCCCCCACAGATCTGTGCTGCTCTTGGGAGATGCACTCAACAGGACAGACAGAGTGCTGTGGGAATGTTCCTGCGGGGGGAGGGAGAAAGGGTCAGGACCAGCAGCTGCAACAACTGCAGAACCAGGAGCAGCAGCTGCAGCAACTGCTGAAGCAGGGCCAGGAGCAGCAGCAGAAGAAGGAGGAACAGCAACAGGAGCAGAACCAGGAGCAGCAGCAGAACCAGGAGCAGCAGCAGGAGCAGAACCAGGAGCAGCAGAATCAGGAGCAGCAGCAGCAGAAGCATTAACAGCAGCAGCAGCAGAAGCATTAGCAGCAGCAGCAGCAGCAGGCACAGGGCTGTCCCGCAGCCTCCGGGCGGCACTCGCGTTCCGCCGCTGTGCGCTCCCGGGATCCGCGTCTCTGTTATTCCCACCCTGCAGGGCCATTTCCCATCAGAAACTGATCCTGCTTTCAAATCCGCGTGTTTCTTAGAACTATCCCCGGAAAACTAATGGAAAACAAAACAGCTGCGCAATATCTATGCAGCAACTCTTATGCTTAGCTCTGGCCGAGATGGAAGTGCCAAGAGAACAGCTGCCCATAAAAACTCAGAATTTCTAATTCTGCATAAGAATATTAAAATAAGCATACGTTCACACATACACATTACTGTTATGATTTTGCTCAGAGATCAATCTGAAGGGTCAGTCTCCTTTTTATTACAAATGCTTTTACTCTAATCCATAGGAGTAGGATGGAGGGGAATGGAAATTAGCACATTATTGTGCATTTTAGTTTCTTGGAAAAAATCCTTAGATAAGGTTTTTTAGATTTTTTTTACATTTTATATTTGGATATGTATGTATGGTTATATATGTATTTGTATATGTATGTAGGTATTCTATTCATGCAAAACCCCCAAATCTGGTAAGATTTCTTTGAGATTTTTTCTGGATTTAACAGATGTGACTCTTTCTTCTGTGTCAGAGTGGTTTTGTAAACAAGACACTGTTTTTTATGTAAAAGCCATGACAGCAAAACCACTCATCTCTATTTAAGATGCAGACAATTTTTCTTAAATCAAATAAAACTTGATTCACCAGGTAATGCTTAATATGAGGGAAGCTGAAACTGTGCTTTATTTTGTGCATAAAATGAATCTGCATTCAGAAAAATTCTGAAGTCCAAACCACCTTTGGAATGTGCAACCGCTGTCTTTACCATATTTTTATAATGTGATGAACAAGGAATAAAGTGTTCTTTCCTCATTATTGCTTGCAGAGGAAGGGATTTTTTTAATATGAATTTAGGCAGAATTAAGTACTTCAAATTCCTTATTAATTGATAGATTTTCATTTAACATAGCAAACAATTTTGCTGCCTCCAGAGGATGTCTTTTACCCACAAATTTTCATTTGATTACTCTCAAAAGAAGCAGTGGTCAATTTTGATCAACTGCCTTATTTACAAAATATGTTTATTTTGATCTTGTTCCTTTGAGAAGACCTTTTGAAAATTTATGTGATGTGGATTTTTAGTGAAAATTAATCTGTTAAACTTCTAATGCAAAACTATTAAGCTGTTAGCAAGAAGTCATGCTTAAACACAGTACCTGTTAGATAATAATGTTCTATTTTACTCTGCTGGACTGTGACAGGCTGTTTAGAGATTACAGATGGGATGAAGACTAATTTTGACTAAGCATGAAAGATTACTCCAGTGATGAGAGTCCTGATGTCTTCCTGTGGAAAATAACAGCAAATCAGTGTAGTGAAGCTGGGCAGCAGCTGATCCAGGAAAGTGTATGATGATGTATTCAGGAAAGCAGGTCTGGTAACAGAAAAATTAACTGGACAGGACTATGTCTAATAGTGGGGCATCTCAAGAGCAACTCAGAGATGGCACTAGAGCTCAAAGACTTCACAAACCACAGACCAGAAGCTTTAGGCAACCTTGATGATATTCCAGGGTAAGAAAGGTTGGTAAGCTGTGTCCCTCAGCAAGCTCTCACAAGTGCATGAATCCCAGTGTGCAGAAGAGAGTTAATCATTGTATCTTCATTAATATGTAGACGATAATATTATTAAAATTTAATACATGTTTATTACCTATATAATTTAATACATTAATTTCTAATTAAGAGCCTTGTATGATAGATGAATGCAGCAGTATTTTTTCATAAGACTTGAGATTAAGGAAGAAGGAATGCCAGTCAACCAAAAAAACTCTAAGGATTTTTATTCCTACCTGAAGAAAAATGACTGTGAGTAAGGGACATACTGAATGGGAATATGTTCAAACTGAAAAATAATAGTAAAATATTGATCTTTTCAAACAACTCTTTCAGAAATAGAATTCTATTGCATTAATTAAAAAACTGACGTATTATTCTTGAAACAGAAGAGTGACAATTAAACAAATGTTAAAAATTAAAATTAAAATCAGGAGAATAGAGGCAAGGTCAGACAAAGGGGTCCTCAGGAAATCCTAGGAGGTGAAGTGCTCAAAACACTTCCTATCTCCATCTCTCTTGAAGGCAATAGGAGGGAATGTTGTGGAAAAGATTAGTTTTAAAAAGGAATAATTTCCACAGTTCCTGAAGGCAATATTTGATATCTGTAACAAAAGGGGCTCCAACACAGCTCTTTGCTGCTGCTCAATCTGCATCATGCCCCTCTCCAAGAACATGCTCTGCAGAAGTCTCTAAACAGTCCGTGGCCTTCTGCAGGGATGGAGATGAAGCCTGTGTTCCCTTCTCAGTTTTCTTTGAGGACTTGCCAGGCCTTCTCTGGGTAAGAGCTCTCTTCTTCATATGGGCTGTAGTTTCTAAGGGAAATGATGATGATAAGCTGAAGAACATGCTAGGCATAGTTTTCATGTTAACAAGGATGAAAATGTTTCTGCTCAGAGTTTTGGAATGTTGTTGCCCTCCTTCTCCTCTGGGGTGGCTTTTTTTCTCAAGTGTCTTATCCAGAAGGGTTTGGACAGACTAGAAAGAAATGAAGTGCTGCTATTCTCTTGGCAACACATGTTACAGGCATGGAGGGCAAACAAGAGTCAATCAAGACCTCTGAGTGCCGTGTTGCCTTCCAGTTTACATAACAAAGCAAAACATCTTTTTTTGATTTCTATTCAATTTTATGATACAGACAAATCTGCATAAAGTTTAATGCAAGTTTTACCATTCACATTGCAGAACTCTGTTCAACAAGACACTCCATACTTCCTCAAAGCTTTATACAATTTGAGCCATCTCTGGCTTGATTTAAATATTTACCTCTTGAAGGTTCAGCTTTATTTAATATTACATTTATTAATGCATCTTTGAGCTAATACATCTTTCCTATTGTTTTAGTTAAAGTCTTCCTATCTTCCACTATTATAAACATTTTTGTTGCGCAATGTCCGAATATTTCCACTTACTTTATGCACAGAGCCTGAATTAAAGGACTGGGGTAGGAAACTTTTATGACCAGATAGCAAGTCAGGGAAAATGCAGGAGAGCAAGCACCATGAGCCATGACTGAGGATTTCATGCAGAAACTGGAGATTTTCAAAATATTAAATTCTTCAAATTTGACAGCTGCTTGAACATGTAGTATTAATCTTAAGGAAAGATCACAGCTCTTCTAAGTTTTGCAGCAGAGAGCTGGTATCCAGAAGAGCACAATTCTGTCTAGAGCAAAAATGAAGGGAACAGAGCACTTTCAGGGTGGTCAAACTCCTCCTTCACAGCATGAACAGCAGTGATGCTCAAACTGCAGTCTGCTTACATGGCCTTGGTTGCTTTGGTAAGTCTTGACCTTCCCAGATCTCCAGATCTCATGGAGGAGAGAGTTAGAGGTTCAGTTATGGAAAGTATACTGTCTGTGACGGTTCAGTGACCACCCACATCACAGACATGGAGGGATGAACCCCCATTTATTGTTGTCTGGGCAGACTGCAACATGACCAGAGCTTTTGGCTTTTTCTCACAAAGGTATTTCTGCCATTGACCCTTTAATTTGTTTTTGCCTTGGAGAAAAATTCCTTTCTCTTTGTGAGTTCATGACAAAAAGGTGTTATGTAGATACAGCATTCTCTGACAATTCTCCAGCTGGAGCTGAACATGTGTGTCTCCCTCAAAGGCTCAGTATCTCCAGAGGGCTCCCAAAAGATGTAGCAGAAAGCAGCAGAATGGCTGCACTACTAGTTGTGTGATGTTAGTATTTCTTAACATCGAGAAGACAAATTCCTCTCTTATCACTATTCTTTTATCAGAATAATCTCATCTAGTCAAAGTGATTTATACACAGATGTCTAGTGAGCAAGAAGAGTGCTAGAGAACAGTGCTTGGCACACAGACGTGAATCTTTAGGCTCTTTATTTTATTTTTTTTTTTAATCTGACCCACAGAACTGACTAAAAAAGCCATACATGAAAATCTTCTTGATGGGAAAACCACTTTCCTTCATACATTTCCCTCTACCAACACACTCTCTGACTGCTTTCCAACACAGGCTGGTGAACAGAACTCTGGCTCTGTGCTAACACATTTCCTTGAAGAACACAGTGGACTCAACACTCACCTGAGTGAGTGATTCTTGAGGAGAGGATTAACTCTGCAATACCACCCAGCTGTGACAAGTTACAGTAATTCCTGCTTGTTGAGCCAGCAAACCTGCAGCATCACCTCATGTTCCAGCACTGTCTTGCTGACTGCAGGAGCCATGGTTTGCACTGGCTCTGCTGAGGCTTGTGCCTCAAGGACAGCATGTTCAGCCAAGGCACCCTTAAAAACAGGCCTAGAGCTAAATGGATTTGAATTGAATCTTACCAAAGAGACAGAAGGGTATCATCAGAGATCCTGTAACATGGGAGCATTTAAAAACTCAAATTTTTGTGAAATGAAGCATCTGTTTCTGTTCTAGGTTGCCATTAAACTCTGCAAAAACTATTACTAGCTTCCAGTTGACACAATTTTTGAGATAGAGGAAAAGGAAACACTAAATAAGTTCCTTGTTTAAAGTAGTTTCATTATTTTCTTTTTAAATGCTTTTTTTTGCATTTCTAATCAAAGATTGGAACTCATTGGTTTCTGCAACACTCTTGGCAAATGCATCCTTTTAGGCAATAAATGACCTGGAAATATTTGTGCACAAACTCAGATAAAATTTCAAGGAAGCAAAGAACGAAAATAAATGTTAAGCTTCCAACAAAACCAACACAGTTAATTTATGCTACTGCCTCCTTATAAAGGTAGCTTTATGGGTTTTTTTCAGATTGGGGAAAAAAAACTCAAACTATTGTCTTGTCTAAAGTCCTAATCTGTTCAGGACCTTTTTATTGCTTCTCTAATCTGAGTGTTGTCAGCAGTTCCCTCAGCTTGGCATTATTTGTCATGTCAAGCATCTGAGGGTACGGAGATTTTAGAAGTTAAAACTGCAGCTGTGCTCATTTGAAATATGACTAAAACAGTCTGCCACTATTCTCTACAGCATCATATGTTAGCTCAGCATGCCTTTTTACTACAGACTTTTAGATATGTATTTCTGTTCCTTTTATCCTAAGTAAGAGACACCAGGACCGATCCTGAAAACTCTCCCAGGCTGGCACAACTCCACAAGCCAGAGGTTTATGAATCACTTTTCATCTGATGGGTGCTAATTTTTCTTTGTAGGCTGCCTTCAGCATTTCCCATGAGAACTCAATAAATTTGAGAAACAGTTTCCAGGAATATTGCAAAACAAACACATACAGAAAAAAGAACTTTGCTTGCAAAATTGGGACCTCAGGCCTATCAACTCTACCAGTCTATTTCAACCTGCATGGTTGTGGGCAAAGTACAGATCTGGGGACTTTTGCTGGGGTGCCAATGAACACAAACCTCTGCTTACCGAGTCTGTGTTGAGAAAAAGAACACACACCCAAAAATTCCTTCATCAAAACCCCTACCCCACTCTGTTCCAGTCTGTATTTTCCTTCCTTCTGCTCTGAATTGCATTGAATCCATCAAGATCCATCCAGTGAGATGATGAGCCTCAGTCCCTCACAGGTACCTGCACCAGTCTGAGCTGCTCTCAGGATCCACAGTGTCCATACCCCCTCCAGCACAGAATATCTGCTGCTCCAAGAGTGCATCTCTGGGCCCCAGGAGCTGCAGTTGTCCTTCTAAAATGTTTTTGAATGGAAGCACCTGAGGGCTTCTGGGTTAAACTAAAGTTTTGATCATGGGTGGGTTTTACTACTGTTGACATTTCTTTCAGAGTCAGCTGGAAGAAGCTGTGAACGTCACAATGTAGTTCATGGTCTCCTCCCACAGGTCACTACATCCCTCTGGGACATAAAACCTGCAACTTATGTCTACTAACATGCCAACAATAAATTCAGATTAAATTAATATGTGCTGAAAAATAAAATGGTGACTTTTGACAAAATATTGTGAAAACAGCACTCTGATATTTATGTCATACTCTTACTTCACACTGCCAAATATTTCTCATCAAAAGAATCCTTTTAACTTGTTATTTACATAAACTAGACATTTACGTTCGGAGGGTTTATTTAAAAAGTACTTTTGCCAATTAACAGATATCAATCTTACCTCAATTCTGGTTAGTAATTTGCAATCATCTGTCTTTGAATCATTAACTGAAACAAAGAACTCAGGGCAAACTTGGTTTGCTTTCAAACAAAAAAACCACAAAAATATGAAAGACATGGCATTTTCTTTAAAAAGCTAAGTAATAATTATGAAGTTCTTAGCCATCTAAGCAGAAATTTGCATAACTGTCATTGAAATGGCTCTGAATATGTAAGGCATTGAGTCCAAGCCAATGGCTTCCAATGCTGTTGAGAAGTTCATGTTTGTACACATGCTTTCTATCTCTGCCATGATCCTGAGATCCACAATTTGTTAAAATAATACTGTTGGAAAAAATGTAGGGATTTTCAGAAAGTCAAGGGCTTATAAAGCTTATACCAGTTTTTGAGTTGTTGTTGTCAACCACTAATGAAAAACTGCCCTTACAATTATTCTTTTTCATGAAGTCAGGAAAAAGGACTTATTCACCAAGAAGGCAACAGGTTTACCTACACACATCAAATGGGAAGAAGTAAAGGAGAGCTCATCTATAAGGCCAGCTTTTAAAAATAAAATACTATCTTTGTGTTCACATTTACAAAGAAAATACTGCCCAGATTCACCCAGGTGTCTAATCTTCAACTAATTATCTAAATGTGTCATATGCTTCCCTGTATGGCACATAACTCCAAACAACTCTGCAGATACAGCTGGGCAGAGCCTGTGAGATCTCCTCCTGTCCTCTTAAGATCTGTGTCCTGTACAACTGCCATTTTTTCATTCAATACACACACCATATCCTATCTTACTGCTGCTGTTAAACAGTTGTTAAAGATATAAGTAAAACACATATTTTAGATATACTTTGGTCTGAGGGTCTAAAGTTAAATAGTGTCTACTCATGCAGAGATTTCCCTAACAGTGCTTGGAAGCCTGTGCTACTGATTACATCCGATAACTTCCAAGAGGGTTAAGGGTAGGATTCTTGCTACCTTGAGATCTTACTGTTCTTCAACTGGGGATGAAAATTTTGGAATGTGTCTGGTTTTATCTTTTTCTGCATCTGACTGAGTACCAGTATGAATTTTCTCCAAAAAATGGAATAATTTTTAGGACCTCAGCTGAGTCTGTATTTGTGCCCGCTCAAGCTCATGGTAATTCACTAAAATTTCTATGTGCCCTCTAGGAGCTCACCAACAAGATGAACACAGTGGTGCCTGACAGCTTCACCTCAGCAAGATCTACAAATTCAGCTGCAAGGTCTAACAAAGCATCTGCACTTAGATGTCAGTCAGTCCCACTCTGAAGATTGATGCAACATAGCAGTACACTACATGGTTTGCCTTTATTTCTGAGGTGCTGTCATTTATAAACTGCTAAACACAGATGCATTTCCATCCACTTCAATTTCAGTGCCTGCACATGGATCTCAGTGAGCACAGCTGAGGCCAAGGGCTGGTGGCAATTGCTGAGGAGCACACACAGTGCTGGTAGCTTGGTGTGCAGTCAGTGCCAGCTGCAGGTTGGGCTCTGTGTGGTGACAGCCCCAAGCAAGAGGCCATGAATTGCTGACCCTTTACTCAGCAAATGTCATGGGGACTGTGGCCTGGCCAGGGGACCAGACATTCAGAGTCTCAGTAGGAGCCAATGACCCCCAGACTTTTGTGAGCTTGGACTGTGAGGGTATAAAAGCCCAAGGGCTCCTTTGTTCAAGGTCACTTCTGGGAGGCACCAGCTCAAGCTCAAGCAAGTTACTTTGTTATTTAATTGTTTCACCACGAGTAAATTATCTAAAGGATCCTCATGTTTTAGGTTCTGCTCTGGGGAACCCAGGGTCCAGCTGGTGAGGAAACCTCTGACTGTGTGAGGGTGGGGTGGGGAGCCATGAAGGGGCCTCGGTCCCAGCTCAGGCGGTGTGGTGTGACAGTGACTGCCAGAGTGGGTCCGGGATGGCTGGAGAGGGAAGCTTCCTTAATGGTCATGATACCTGTGGAGTAGATGGGTGAGAACTCCTAAGTATCTGGCTATCACAGATTAGTCAAAGAAGGCTTGTGACTCAGTCCACAGCCATACTGTCTCAACTGTAAAGATAAATTTATACAAGAATTAAAAATTACCGACTGTGCACTGCCCTTCTTTCTGTCCATATGCACACCTGGTCCCTCAGGATGTTACAGACCCAGCTGCATTTCTTTAAAAAGACATCTATGCAGCAGAGGGAGAAAACATTGGAAAATTCTTTTAACCTTAACACAATGGTGTTTCATTCCTTGCTGTGATCAATGCTTAGCTTTGTGCCGGACAGTGCACAGTAAATAATATAACTTTCCTAATAACTTTTATAATTGTTTTGACTAATTATCTAATTAATTGCCTTAAATAATCATAAGTAGTGCAATTATCCACTCTGTCACATCCCACTATAGCCAGCATTTAGCAAGGTTTGTGATAAGCTGCTATTGTGGGAATACAGTTTGGGAAAATTAATGAAACTCTACGTTTTACTAAAGCAGTTGTAATCAACCTTGATATGCTTCAATGATCTCAGACCTAGAAGGAGGTTAACAAAGCCTTGGGAGAGAGCTACATTGCTGAAATTGGGCACAAGACATGCAGAATTTGTTGACCACAAGGACATTTTTCAGACCCCTGAGATAAAACAGAAACTAACTAGGACAATTCAGCAATTGTCCTGACACTCAGTCTGGGTGGACTAATCAGCATGAGAAGTGAGAAATCAATACCAAACAGAAGATAGAATATTAATTAATGAAGTAAATAGTATATTTTATAGCCAAGGAAAATTAGTTTGTTGGCTAAAATGTATAAATAATGAAAAGTTTTGAAAGTATGTGTGTATGTTAGGTGGAGCTATCCCCATGCACCCACAATGCTGAAAAAAATAATGCTAAGTTTCTTACCTTCCAAACTGGTTGGAGAGTTTATTTCTAAAGATCTAGATGATCTTCAAGGTTCCTTCCAACCCAAACCATTTTATGATTCCTTGATATTGCATTAAAGAAATGAAAATTGGTCTGCTCTATGTTTCAAGTCCTATTGCAGATCTTAAAAAAATCAATCCTAAGATTCAAGACTGGTCTTGCATAATGCCTTGGTGGTACAGTAGTCCAGGCTGAAATGCACATATTTTCTTCATTGTTAGCAAAGAGTCCATGAGCCTTAAATGATCTTTATTTGCTCAAGAAGCTTTCATCTATATTTTATCTGTTATTTGCCTTTTTAATTGGGCAAAGTTAATTTTATGATAAGGTTATTTGTGGCATGAAGTTCTGCTGTGGAGCAGAGTTATCCATCTCCTCTCTCTATTCAGCACAACAATAGTAGCACTCTGCTTAAAACCACACCAATATTTTTCAATTCTTGTATGGTAAAAAAAATCTCTACTTTTCTAAGAAGTGGGTTTGGAGGTTTCCCTGAAAATATATCTGCTCTTTCTTCTTGCATCACACATAAAATAATGGAGCTGACCAGGGACATAAGAATTAATATACTTATCTAGAATGCATGTGCTATCTACTTTCCCTCTCAGAATAACATCTGGATTTTCTTCAGAGTGCCTGGCTGTGTAACTTGGAAATACATGCCAAAATATATCCAAGTCAGCTGCATATTGCAAAGCATCTGCACCTTAGGGCTTGTGGGAATCCCTTGAATTACAGCAGATGGAGCACTAGGGAGCAGGAGGGGAGGGGAAGAAAGAGTAGGCAAAACCCCCAAATCCTTGTGCTACATTATAACCTGAAAGAAAAAAAACAAAACCAAAATTTGAGGAAAATGAAGATACATTGCCTCATTCAATTAATCAGCACTGTAGAACTGCAGTCACTTACATACAGAAGAAATACAATTTTGTTAATCTCATTACAGACTTTTAAAATGCTATAATTCAGCATTCACACATATTTACCATTATTGCATATAAAATTAAGACTGAAAAATATTTCTTCCACATCTTTCTGTTGCCAGGTTTCTACAAGCTATCATCTTGTCATTAACTGTCATGATTTTCGTTCAAAGTCAAATATACCTTTAGGGGATAAAGATCTTTTATCTTCCCTGTAAAGATCACTGACTGCCTTTATCAACAGTCCCAAGAGAACTGACAAAAGATTTTGATTTTAAACAATCCCATTGAACTGGGATTAAAGTGATTTGAATTTACAAATTAATTATGAACAAAAAACAAAAAAAGGGGCAGAAAACCCGTTATCTAAACTATCTTAGTAGAGCAACAAACACAACATACTTTTCCATAAAAGCCTAAAAGAGAATCTCTAACAAGTCAAACCAAGTTTAATATTCCATCTCCAACAGTGGCAGTGGGCATTATTGTGTAATACCTGAGCCATTATCTGCTGTCCATTCATCTCATACTCCCTCAGCACCTGCAATCACTGGGTCAGGGATGGTCATTATATTTACCTACACACTTACCTATTTCTGCATCAGATTATAACTGTGAGAGGTCACATACTTGCCTATTCCCCTCATCATCTGCTTATAGAGCTTTAGTCCTTGAATTTCTCTTTAACTCTCTCTAGAGAGAAAATATCTGACCACAAAATAAATTGCTAGGATCAGCCTTAGAGTTAGAAATTACATGCCCCAGCCAAGAGAATATGCAGACTAGAAGATATTTATGGTAGAAAAAACTGTTCAGTGCTCCTGCTGAAGCCAGGCTACAGCATAACAAGGAACATGAGGCCAAAAGGAGAGCACCAAACCGTGACAGAGAAATCCTGTGGCTGCACTCCATGTCCCTGGGACTTTTCACGCACCTACCACAAGACAATTAAATAAAAGACCGAAACAATTCTGGAGCAAATATCAGGAGCCCTCTTACAGTTGGGGCCCTTAGCTTCTGTAGATGGCAACCAAGTCCACTCAGAAACAGAAAGCAAACATAAATTCTCACTGCAGTTTCTGAAAAAAAAAAAAGGATTTCAGGGGAAAAAAGATAAAACCAAACAACCCCAACTAACCCCCCAAAACTCTTGCTCATAAAGCCCCCTTAAAGTCTGAATGGAAGCTAAGAAACAGTTGCAAGCCAAGACATACCTTCTAACTGCTACCGTTTGCTTTCTTGAGCTGAATCTCTGTTTTGAAAAGTCATAGGGGTAGAACAAACTAGACTAATTTTCAGTGTTTATTCATTTGTGGTCTATGAACTGTTAGTTGGCTTCATCAGTATTGCCCAATTAAAATCAAGAGTTTTATGCATGTCACTGAAGACACAATTTGAAAACAAGGAGGCCGGGAGAATTTTTGCAGCTGGAATGACCAAGGATAAATTACTGGCCCTTTAAGTAAGTATACAGTTTCACTGGGGTTGAAGACATATGTTTATTAGACATAAACACAACTAGTTTGCATTAAAAAAAATTCAGTTGAAGTCTGGAAGAGTTTGGCAGTGGACTAAAGGCTGGGCTCACTTTGGACGCTCTCTCAGGTCACACTTTTCCTAGTTTTTCACTTCTGAAAGGAACTGCAAATACTGAGCTGCTCTTCTCCCAGATGTCCTGCAGATCAGGCTGCTCTAATACTTCCTAAAGTTAATGTTCTTTCCTCAGTCCTGGACAGAGGCTTCTCATAAAAGAAACAATGCCAGGTTCAGCGCAGAGCTTTCGGTAAGAAACTAAACAAAAAGCTGACAGTGGTTTCTGCATTACACTTTCAGAAGGGTACATTTTGTTCTTCTTGGGGTCAGTCCAAAATAACTTCAGTCTAGAGCTTACTGGAATCCATGCTGGCTTACACCATTGGACGTGGAAGTGAGCTGGTGTCAAAAGACAAATACAGTTTGTTGGTGAAGAGAGAAAGAGTTTGAATTCAAAAAGCTCTCATAGCCTCTGGGAAGTGGTAGCATCAGCCCTCAGTAACATCACCCACTTAAAAAAGCACAGCACTTGTGCCAGAAATATCTGGTTATTTTTATTCTATATTCTATTTCATCAGCATAACAAAGCTGAAGCTTTTTCTGTCTAGAAAAGATCTGTCTTCTCATTTTATAAGGTTTCAATCAGGATTTTAGCAAAATTTTTGTTTAAAAAAAGTTAACATGGCACTTCTTTGACTTGTGGGTTTTTTTAGCCAACATGAATGAAAATCTATTTTTTTTGCCCTGCAGTTTTCTCATACTGATATAGGGAGACACATGATGTAAGCTCTATAATTATTCATTATTCTTTTGCTGACATCTTTATATTGGCCATAAAGGCGTGAGAGAATAATTTCCTTATACTGACATTTGTAATATGGAAGGTTTGCATTACCATAATGTGGAATGCAACACTGGCTTTTTCCCCCCCTAGGAGTAAACAAAGAGACATATAACAATAATTTCTCACTAACTGGAGCGGCTGAGATGAAATAAAGACTAGTCAGCCAAAAAATATTGCTTTAAAGATGCACCTGGGGTTGTTTTTTTTTTTCTTTCTTTTTTTTCTGTTTTGTTTTTGTTTGGTTTGGTTTCGTTTCGTTTTAATTTGGAGACAAATATTAAGAGGCCAGGATAAGCTAAGGCAAACTGAGAATAGAGAGATCCTGAATACACAGTGCAGTATGCAACTGTCTTTTCTGGGACATGTGAATAAGATATAAAACAGCATATACTCTTGAAAAAGCTCTTTCTTCTCATCATAGCAACATAACAGTTTTTTTAAACCACTGACTACAACATATAAAGTTCTTTGTCCACCTAATTTGAATCTTTTGTAGTTTAAAATAAATATCCAATAGCGAATCATTAAACTGGGGCATAAAATCCTTATGATGACAAAAGTTTCACTGTTCTGAAACCTTCTTCTGTTTGAGATTCAAAAAGCAGTAACAGCTATGAAAGGGAGGAAAAGGCATTTGTCCCTGGTCAGTTGCTTACCAGAAAAGAACTAAGATCTTTTTAAGTCTAGTTCTGATCAAATTTAAAGGAAATAAGAGGCACAGTGGGCACACCTTATCAAGAAACAGTCTCTCAAGGTAACTTCAAGGTAACCCCGTTTCAAGCAAATATTTGGACTAGCTGATCTCTCAAGGTCATAGATTCATCATATCATAGAGTATCTCAAGATGGAAAAGACCCATAAGGATCACTGAGTCCAATCCCTGCTCCTTGAGATTTAGGAGTACCTAAAACTAAACCATATTACTCAGAGCATTGTCCAGACACTGCTCGAACTCTGACAGGCTTGGTGCCACAGCCACTTCCCTGAGGAGCCTGTGACCAAACTCCCTCCCTCTCAGGGCAAAGCCTTTTCCTAATTTCCAAGGAACCATGCTTTCCAACCTCCAAAGTATGATCCTACAAAACCCCAGTGCCACACTGACAGGGTCCACCATGCAAAGGCAGGATGTCTAGGACAAAGGAGGAACTACAGAGGGCTACTTAGTTTTTTTATTAGTTACTTTTTTTTTCATTCTACACTCCCAAGAAAGCTCTAAATGTGAAGGTGACTGGGACAGGAGAAATCAATGTACATCTAATGCTCAGTGTCTTTCCAAACAAAAAGGGTATGGAAAACCCTAACATTTTTTACTCCAGTGGAAGAAAATCTGCATCTCCCCATCTTCTGCAATTTTTCTACATGAATTAAATTCCAAAAGAATTTGTTATTTGAATTAAAAAGGACCAAAACTATTTTACTCAGGAGCTTGTGACACCATTTTTATTGTATTTTGCAGCATTCTTTCCATGACATGCCTAATACAATATTTGTAACCACTACTGAAAGGCTTGTATGAGGGCATTAACTGCACTTACAGCCAGATTTGATAACCAATAAGCAAACAGACATCTACAGTTGTCTTTTTCTTTTTTTTTAAGTGAGCATTTAATGTCCAAAATAGCATCCCAGGATTAGAACAATCTTACTGTCTGTAACATTATTATGTTCTAGTGTAAATATGAACACACAGTGAAAACCTCATGGTTGAGTGGAAGTCCACAAGCAGTTTGATAAGAACATTCATGTGTCTAATTACTGCACATTTTGGTAGTAATACTTGTCACAGCTAAATACAGTTATATTTGTGCTTACAGATGCTTTATTTCCCTGGTTTATTAGAAAAGCATATAAACCATAAAACTAAAACCGGTATTTGTGGGATTTTTCTAAAGTATATGTCAAAGAGAGGTTTGTGGAGGTCTGGGGTTTGTTTTGCTGTTTCATTTTTTTGTATAGGTCTTATGCAAATTTTAGGCCTAAAAGTGAAATAATTTCTCTTAAGTGACAGCTTAAACAGCAGGCATTTTAGTGTAGGCTTTCCTTGTCAGGTATCCAAATTTCACCTTGAATGTTCACCCAATAATACTAGATTACCAAATTACATATCCTGAGTGGTTTTAATGTCCTACACAGAAAATTGTCTCCACCTTTCCCCCCCCAAAATATCACAAAGCAAACAACACCTGCAGAATAAATTTGTTAAGCTTCTACAAATAATTGGCAATAGTGGGACATTGGTGTTTTCTATATTTTTGAATAGTTAACCTCACATGACTTTTATTTTTATTCAGGTATTTGTTTTCTTATCTGACTGCAACAGAACTAACTGAAATAAAACACTGTGCATTACACTGGGGAAAAGAAAACAACCAAGAAAAACTACACATACAGTCTTAGATACCAAGAACTTTACAAGTCATTTCTCTCCTGACACTCAAAAGTTCTATCATCATTGTGCCTCATCTTAAAAAACATTAAACTTCTTTTTCTGAGACAAAATACATGGGGGGCTGAGACAGAAGTACTGCATAGCAGAAAGAATTTGTGGATTATTAGTCTGGCAAGTACACTTCAGAGCTGACACTCCATTGTGAGGGTCAGTGCAAGGTACTTCTGCAAATGAGTGGGCTTTGCAAATGAGAAAAAAAAAAATCCAGTTTGTAGCTATTGAGGAACATGAGAAGATACTTAGAGCATAGCAAAAAGTAAATATTTACTGGATTATTTAAAAGTATATTACTAGAACCAACAGGACATACCTTTAAACATGTAAAAAGTCTTATACATAAAAATGCATAGATGTACAGTAAATATGTTCATTTATATGTAGACAGAGTAGTATGTACACAGAGAGTCTGTTGTGCTTTGGTGAGTCCAAGCAGTGAATCCTGCAGCACATTGTCTTAAAGCAGTTTTATTTCCAACTGTGTCGATGTAGCAGGTGTGAGAACAATAAACATTAACACTAAGCAGGTAAGTCATATCCATTTACTCCTGAAATGTACAAATACAGGAAACAAAGGCCATAAATGCAATTGTACCTACACCTCCAAGACTTCCTTTTTTTTTATTTATTTAAATATGCACAAGTCCACCTACTGGTGCTGCGTAGGTTTCTTTTCTTGTCAACATGTTGACCAGGCACTCAGAATAATATCTCTGATGCACTTCAGGATCACTTCCACTGATCCAACTCAGTGCACTCCTGACCTTGAAGTCTTCAGGTCAAAAATGAGAGGAAAAAATAAAATAAAAAATATATAAATAGAACAAACAAGCTTGTGGACTTTATTTTCACAAGTTATTTGCCACCAATACTGTCAAAGCAGCTGAATTGTAGTGCATCCATGGGCAGGAGCATATAGCAGCTTTTGTGCACTTTGCAAAAAAATACATTAAAGAAAATCAAGTCTTTACTGGCTTGCTTTATCTGTAGCTAAAAAGATGCTGTGCTGCTTCTGAGCCCTTTCCATCAAATTCTTTTTCTTCTTTTTTTTGTCCTTCGTTTTTGCTGGCCTTCTCCCTAAAAAAGAAAAAAAAAAGGAAAAAAATATAATAGCAATGAGTCAAGTAAAGAATCCAGAACTGATTAAAAACCTCAACAAGAACAACTCAGTGGTACAGAAATTATCAACAGGGACTGCAATGGTAATGCTGGCTAAAGAGCTTCAATCATCAGTGAAAACAGAAGTTTTCAGTGTGTTACAAAAGGAAGCAGGATCCCCGACTGTCATCACTTCTCCACAGGCACAATTTTTCTGGTATGAGTAACTATGTTGATGCAGGTTTCATTTTTGGCAGGGTAAGTTACACAAGCAACGTTATGCAAGTGCCCAAGGCCCTGAGCCAAATGAGTATGCAGACTCCTCACTCACTGGAAGCTGGATATATGCCTGAGACCCTTGTGTAAATTTGCTTGAGTGAGTAATCCTATTTAAGTCATGTCCAATACATCTGTGATTTCAATGAGAAATTAGGCATTACAGCCCAAGATCCTGGTTGGATGCCATCCTACATGCATTGGCAGAGACAGTGCCACCTCTGTGAAGAGCTGTTATTGCTTATTAGTACATTGTGCCTAATTCTCACAGTAGATAACTGTGCAGAAACAAAAGTTTAATTACATGCTTCTACTGTTGGAAGTTCACTGAAAAATAAACAAAATTGGGAAATCAGGATCAATTCAGAAAAAAGCTTTTTGAATGAGAAAGTTTTTCCTGTTTAGCTCTAATAGTGAACCAGTGCCCTTTGGTTACCTCAGCAAAGATAGTATGGACAGAAAAAATGTCAGATACAAAGGCCCTCATTGAGCAGTGCATTACCTTTTAAGTATTTGCTTAAATCCTATCAAGTCTAGTAGGATTTAAGGAGACGACCAAATGTTGTCGGATGTGAGAATGGTCTGGATTTTCTTGGCAGTATCATATACTAAAATATGTGATCAATGGTAAAAAAATAAGGTTATTAAACTCTAGAAGCACCAACTTTGTTAATGTTCAGGAGCACTTAACGAACTTAAGAAGACAGGAAAAAGAAATTCAATTAGCAGATTACATAAAAATGTGAAAATGCATTTTTCATCTACATTGTCAGAACATAACTAATTGGGAAAAATGTTTGCCAGTCTGGTTTTGTCTTACTCCCATATTGTTTCTTAATTTAAAAGGCCCAAACCAGTGCAAAGAGGTTTTCTCTATTTTATGATAGAGAATCAATCTGATTATTAAATTATCAAAATTTATGATTAATTAAAAATATACACATACTTAAGGTTACACATTTATAATACACTTTCTAGACTACTATTCTCTAGGAATTATTGGAGTACTTGTATCTAAAACAGGGCAGGACATTAAGGTAACGAGCACAAGAGTTTAGTCCGTATTAAAAATCGTAAGGGTCCTTAGAGTTTACTTCTGCTTCTCATTAAAGTCTGGCATTAAAGTTACTATGGCATTTTGCCATTTTTAAATCTAGTTAATCCTACACAATAAATCCTCAGTCCAACCAAGCATTAATCAAAGCAGCTTTTAAGTTAAAACTCTTTAGTGACAGTGTATCTAATGACAAGGCACACCTAATGAGGTCAGAGGGAAGGAACCGTTGACACAAAGTGGCATTAAAATACAATTACAAAGCGGTTTGAATTATAGACATTTCATTTTTTTAAATTATTTTTTATGTAATTCTACTAGTTAGTAAATTTAAGGCATCAGAATTTGCATGAATGTATTGTTCAACACTGTATTCTAACTTGCACTTTCAATATTCTAAATTTTTTTTACCCAAATCTCTGAAATGCTTGTTAAGGAGGAGTGGATGAAGGGAAATAATATGAGAAAAGTAACCAATTCTGCTGGTCAATTCTGCTTGGTTCTCACAAGATCAGCAGAATCAGCAGGAGCTTTACTGGAAATTTGCTACCCAGTTTGCTCTTACCTTCTGGGGTTTTTCACTAAATAGACCAATCAGTAAAAGAAATATAAGCTTCAGTCAGTGTCTCATCTATTTTCTCTATGACCTCCTCTGGAGAACTAGATTAATTGCTTACTATAAGTTTAAGGTAGTGAAAGATCCTTTTATTTTTCCTCTAAAAAAACATGAGTTGTGCTGATGACACACAACAGAGTTGGTATCTCTGTCTAAGCCTTAGAAAGTAACTCCTGTGACACAAACACCAAATCAAATTGCCAGCACACTCCCCATATGACATCCTGAAAACAGAAATGACTGGGACTAGAGTTCAATGATCTGATGTCACTGTGCAGCAAGCACATTACAGTGCTTCTGTAACAAATGAGGAGGGATCTCTGTACCTGCTTTTTTATTCCAAGGGACAGTTTAAAGCTGAGTAGTTGAAAAGGAGTGGATTTTTTTAGCAGCACTGTATTACAGTCCAGAACCTGCTGTTGCACAAAAAAGGTAATTCCTGACTGAAACAAATGAGGAGGGTGAGCAAAAGGATTCTGTCTCTCTAGAGGGGTTTTATCACCATGAAAAACAGTCTATAATATTTTTGTACAGAACAAGAAGTGGAAATACAAGAGAACTGGAGAGGGATTTCTTACAAGGAAGGGTGTGTTGTGATAGGGCAAGAAGAAATAGCTTTAAACTGGAGGAGGGTTGGTTAAGATTAGGTATCAGGAAGAAATTCTTTACTGTGAGGGTGGTGAGGCACTGGAACAGGTTACCCAGAGAAGCTGCGCCTGCCCCACCCCTGGAAGTGTTCAAGGCCAAGGATAGATCAGGCTTTGAGCAACCCAGTGTAGTGGAAGCTGTCCCTGGCCATGGCAGGGGGTTTGGAAGTAGATGATCTTTAAGGTCCCTTCCAACCCATACTGTTCTATGGTTATGTGAATATCTGAAATATTAAGTCTGATCTAGCTGCCTTATAAACCCCTCCTGATCAGAAGCAGTATCCAAGCAAGCAAACAATCCATTGCAACTGCCTAGGATCCACTGTCAGCACTGATCTTTTAAGTGGCATTGCATCCTCCCTAGTGGAAGGATTCTCATCTGCTTGTCATCTGGCAGAAAGCAATGCACCTTGTTTTTGCTTTCCAGTTGGAGGTCTCCAGATCAGGCCTCATCTTCAATCTTTGTTTTATGACTGCTGTCTTTTTTTTTTTTCTTTTCAAGACTTTGATGCTAGCAGCAAGGAGAGCAAATACAAATAATTCATGGAACGAGCAGGATATCTGAGCACTGTTCAAGTTACTGTATTCTTATATTTACTTTGACTGTTGTTTTCCCTTGCATACTAACTAGCTAACTAGCTTTTCCTTGGAAAGCATTTTTTGTTTCTAACTGTGTGAAAACAGGCTCCTCAATTTCTTTTATCAAAGTCAGCTCTGAACATAATTTACATAATTTGTTTAATTCTCTGTAAAGTCATATGTATACACCAAAATGTATAGGACCCAAGAAAGATGTGAAATGTAGCTGAATTCGGTGTTCAACTACTACTACAAAAAAAAAAAAAAAAGCCTTGAAAGCCCAGTCTATCATTCTGTGTCACACATCTCTGGATAGGTTATTTTTGCAGAAGCACTATTGGTAGAGCCATTAATTTAAACTCTTTATTCCAATTTTTTAAAATTCTGTTTTGCAATTTGCTTTATAAATTACCAATGAGTAAGTCTTTATTTTCTAAGTAATTTATCCCAATGGGTGGTGTCTTTACAGGGTTATTCATTAAACTTTTGTTTGGACCACTTAGTTCCAGTAGGCAGCTGGGCAACTAATATGCTGTGCAATGAAATATTATCTTTAGCTAACCATGTACCACATCTTTTAATGGCTACATATAGGTAATGGTCCAATAACATGTAATGCAATTATAACATGAATTCCTGAAAAAGCATTATTTATGCTAATATACCAAGCAATTGTCTGTATATCAAAGAAAAACAGCTACAAAAAAACAACAAAAAGACAAAAAAAAAACCACCAACCAAACAAAAAAACCTTAATTCGGATGTTGCTGGATTCTTTTTCTTCATTTTGTGTTGCCTTTGTACCATTTTACCTGTGTTCCTCCTACAAGTCATGCACTTGTGCTCTGTTTTCTGGTTTGTCTCATACCCCAAGCTGAAAGATGCTCGGAAATACTGTGTATTCCTTCTGGATGGACCCATCTGGTCGATTTGGGATACACACTACCTAGTTCAGAAGGAGTCTTTATCACCTTCTGGCAGCTGCAAAGGCAGATTTCTCCAGACAGAATTTGGGCAGCAGAATTCCTAACACCCAGAGCAGTCCTGGCCCTCCAGAGTTAAAAGGCAGAAAATGTTTTCACAGGGACTCCCAGCCACATTTCATGTCTTTCCTGTCATTCAGGCAGAGAGCACCAGTTCAGTGCCTGAACTGTCCTTCATCTGGTGTATAAACACAGCTGCACCTACTGCTGTCATACCAAATCCTGTCCTCCGGAGTTTCAGCAGAGAAAGTACAGTGCACAGCCACATGAGGGCAGCAAATTTAAAACATTTCATAAAAGGGAAAAATAAAACAAAACAACCATCTGCAGTTTTATTTCACAGTGTAATTTCATCTTTCTTACGTACAAATCATCATATAAGAGCTATCAGAATGCTTAATACTCCCTTCCTTATTTAAAACATTTTTCTTTTCTATTGATGATTACTGAGTAATGGGATTGACATGTGTGTGCCTGTTTCTCTTCTGGATTTTCATACACAGATCTTTCTCTGCTGGCAGTAAAGGTACAGGATAGTCCTAAGATAACAGCAGACCCTGTTAAACATTTTAGTCTTTTCTTCCCTTTCACTTGTCCTTTTAGGAGCTAAATGCTGCCCATTTGTACATCAGGGTCCTACAACCACAGTTCTACCACAGCATTTCATCCACTTAGGAAGTAAGAAAGGTTATTATCAGGTCATATCACTGAAGGATGGCAACATCAGGGAACTAATGACAGCAGTGGAAAGATGATAGATACTCAGTGATTCATCAGTCAACGAGATCAACTCAAGAGAAAGATGGCAGGTCACAGAATCATAAAATGGAATCATTAAGATTGGAAAGGTCATCTAACATAATCAAGTCCAACCACCAATAAAGCACCACCACCATGCTTGCCACTAAACCATGTCACAAAAATAGAATCATAGAACCATTTAGGTTGGAAAAGACCTCTAAGATTAAGTTGATTCAATCACCAACTTGTCAACCAGACCATGGTACTAAGTGCCATCTCCAGTCTTTTCTTGAACACTTGCAGGAACTGTGACTCCACCACCTCCCTGGTTTAACAACCATCTCTCTGTGAATGAATTATTTCTGATGTCCAGCCTAAACCTCCCCTGGCACAGCTTCAGGCAATGCCTAATCCCATCACTTGCTGCCTGGGGGGAGAGCCTGACCCCCACTTGGCTGCAGCCTCCTTTCAGGCAGTTGCAGAGAGCAATAAGGTTTCCCCTGACCCTCCCCTTCTCCAGGGAAACACCCCCTGCTGCCTCAGCCATTCCTGGGGTCAGCTTCTGGAGGAGCCCCCTCTGCAGGGTTAGGCACAGACCCACAAATGCCTCATCACCTACTTTGCATTTGCACCACACATCAAGCTACACATAAACACTGACTGCAAAAATCCAAAAAACCAAGCAAACAAAGAATTCAGTCCAGAAATTATTCCTCAGATATAAGTTATTTCCCAGGACTTTCAGTTTAAAATTCTGGATACTGAAACTGCCAGAGAAATGCACAAATTGTTAAGAAATCTTATAAACACACACTCAATGGAAAAAAAATTTCCTCACTGCTACAGAGTCATCCTCTTCCTAATGCATGATTTACAAACCAACATTGACAAGTGGCCCACAAGAAGGGGACATACAGAGCTTCTATCACTTCACAAACCACGATCCATGGGCATCTCTACCAATGTCACCCACTACTGAATTCATGACAGTTTTCCTAAATTAGTTTGCCCTTGTGGGTTTTTTTTAATGCCATAACATTTAGGGTGAAATTGGCTGTGCTTAATATGTGCTTTAGGAAGAATATGATTTGGAGGAAATCAGCTGAAGTAAAATATCTTTTTGGACAAGGAGTGAAATATATTTGGTTTTGGATGGTGACACTGGAAAAGAAATAAGGTTGAGGAGATGCAACAGAAAGGATCAAGTGTCAGAAACCACTCCCTCATTTTCCTGGGAGAATTTCTGGTGTCATTTGACAAAGTCTTGTGAACGCATATTTGCCTCTGAAGACACCAGAAGGGATGGAATGATCACACAGAGTACATCAGCTTCCCACTATACCATTTCAAATCCCCAAAGATCAGAATGTGTAAAGGTTGGTTAATAAACATTTGCAAAGCACTGAAACATGGTAACAATAGACATCACAAAAAAGTAAGAAAACCTTTAATAATTCTTTCTTCATTTGCATGGGTAAAAGAATGTTCAGCAAATGAGGTCTTAGAACAATTACTGAATAAGAATACAAAAATCCCATACCATAATTACAGTCATCATCACAACAGGATAAAAATAAGAAGCAAATGAAGGCATTTCTTCAGCTTTGAAATGCCTGAGTTTGCAAGCTTACTAGTCTTCTTTTATTCTTGTTGGTGTAATACTGGTAGTTAATGGTATAAATTATATTCCCAGCCTAATGAAATTAATAATAGACTAAGAAGTGGAATACATTATGCAAAACACAGAGTTTGATGTTTTGCATAGATTCTTGTCTATTTGATGTCAGCTTTCTTGATGAAATGAGAAAAATTTCTGACTTGAGTAAATCTTGCAATTTCTACACAGACCATTACAAAAGCACTCAGTGCAAAGCTGACCTGAGTGACATCTCACTCAGCTCCCGACATCCATAATCCTGATAGTTTATTTTCAACTTAATAATGTCACAACCTTAGGTAAATTATTATATCTATCCCAACCATCACTTATTGTTGCATATACTTGATGTTTGCATACACTAGATATCAGCTACTGAGATGAAAGCTAATTTAAAAGATTCGAAGACTAATTCTTCACCTAAAAGAAATATCAAAATATCTCAAGTTCCTGCATCTAAATCCTGCAAGGTTTTTGTTTTGACATATTCATTAAGAAATTAAAGGTATTTCAACTTAGGACAAGAATAAGCAAAATTAGATATTCTTTTCCTCCCAAATTACCCACCTATTTTTTGTCTGGCCTGAATACAAACTAACTAAGCAACACTGACACAACAATCTGATGTTCTCTCCTTCTGGACAATATAGTGTCATCATACATTGTCATCTGCTTAACAAATACTGATTCCTACACAAAGAATGGAATTTACATGTCACAGCCTATTGAAAGTTCAGTAGTTTTTTCTCTCAAGTTTAGGGCAAATTAACTGGGGAAAGAATCATCTTACACAGCTGAAATGCAATGCATTTCCCACAGTGCAGTTTCCCAGCATATTCAGTAGATGGCAGTGAGATATGAACTGAAAACTGGCTTGCACTTCCAACATTTCCAGGAATATAATTTTTTATTTGTGGAAGTACATATTGATGAAAGAATAAGGAAAGACTAAGAATATGAAAGACTAAAAATTCACAGAGAAGAAAGCAAGAGTAACACTTTCAGGGAAGAGAAAAAACAGTAAACTCAAGGGGACATGGAAACTTTATAAAACTCTCATAGGAGAACCCATGTTTAAGTGAATATACAGATGCTCAAATGTTGGGTCCCACTGTCCTCTCAGTCACAGTTGCATGAAAACAAGCAAAGCTCCACTGCAGCCAAAATGTTTGTCTAATGTAAATTTAGCTCAGAATCAAACAATATGAATATCAGTTCCATGCAGGGTACTCACTATTCATATCTTAATCAACACCATGTTAGATCAGATACTTTGCAAGCAGAGCCAAGCAAAATATTTACAATGAAAGGTTTGGGCTTGTTTATTTTCTTTCCTTTTACAGAGAAATATAAAGCAAATTTCAAAATAATAAAAAATATTTATACACTGTCATGAGTATGCATACACATAGAAATAAATTCTAACTCTACAGGCAACAGTTACAGCTAAAAACTAATTGGTTTGAACTTCTCTAGGTTTGACTGGATACTAATCTGACTTTAAACTCCCTCTGCTCAGTATTTCAAAATGGATTCTTTATTTTTCTTCCTGTTTCCAAGTGAATTTAATTAATTTTATTTTTATCTTATGATATTGGGAATAAAAAGTTAATTATATTGAAACAACAGTTATTTGTGGCACCCCCAAGGTTTAATTTCACACTGGAAATTGCATTTTATTCAATTAAGGGTTTCTTACAGAGAGGAAGATTATACTGAGAAGCTAAACTTTTTAGACGCATTTTCTTCTGTGGAATACTATGTATTCATGAAGAGTCATTCCTTTTTTAATTCCCTTCAAGGATTCAGGTCAAGAACTGAGGAATAAATTTGTTCTGGGGTCTTTTTCTTTTATTTTCTTTCCTTTCTAGAATGGAAATAGCTGAAAATTATTTTTATTATTCCTCATGGCTCTCTTTAAGTATTGCACAGTAAATCCTATAGGTGTGCAGGAAGAAAAGAGGCTAGATTAAACACCTGGCAACAAGCTAAAGTACAGTTCAGCAGGAAGACTTCTTCTGAATAATAACTGAAAGTGAATATGAATGTATTATTTTTTGATGTAATGTAAAATTATTGCCTCATTCTTCTGATGGAGTGAAGAGTGAACTGGTGCACCTGCACTGCTCACTGACACTCACTGGATTGATATTGTCAAGGTGCTGGGGATATTCTCAGTGCCTGCCTGTGTTTGGTCAGGCAGTCTCAGTTTATCCATAACTCCACCACTGAACACAGCGCACACCTTTCCCTTCTCCACAGACATTTATCAGACCAATGATTCAAATTTAGCTTTGAGGACTTCCCTTTACCTGTTGTCCTAGGTTGCAACGTAAGATGTGCCCAAAGTATGTATTCTATTACCATCTCCATGGGTTGTTGGAACCAGGTGGGGCAGTGTTTTCCCTGCCTCCTCCCTCCGGACAATCGGCTGTTAATGGCCCATCAGTGCACTGGCCAAGGACTCACAGGTAACTCCCCTCGGGAGCTGTGTCTGCTTAATGGGCAATCAAGGACCCATTGTATGACTCATAGAATGACATCAGCCCATTGTGAGATGCTCTGCCCAGTGGGGAGGAGCCAAGCATTCCCACCTGGATGTAATCTGGGGTTTGGGTCAGCACAAGGCCTTACTGACTGGATTCCCAGAGGAGAGGAGCTGCCAGATCTTTCCGCAGGATCCCTGCTTCAACAAGACCACTTCATCTGGACTGCTACCACCACCCTAACAAACAGGGTGTCAAGTTGTATTCTGACTCTGTCAGGGGTCTTTTTTACTATTGCATTTATTTTATTGTTTTCCTATTAAATTGTATTTCTGACTTGGAGTCACTCACTGGTTTTGGTTTCAAACCAGTACACCCCACACACTATGGCCACAGACCTCTCTGTAGTAATGCAAGGCCCACATTACTAAATTCAGCTGTGTTGGAGAACATCTCCAGACCCTACCCCAGTTGTCTGTCTGCTTTGGTCTGGGGCAGCCCTGTCCTTCCCAGAGAGGCAGCACAGGCCAGGGCTGCTCCTGCAGGCATCTCCCTGGCTTGGGAGCCCTGAGCTGAGCAATATGGATGTGGACCAAGCTGTGCCCCTCAGTGCAGTGACAGGTAAAACCCCAGCAACTCCAGTGACAGTGGCTATCTTCCAACTGTGGCCAGCCAGGAGTTACAGGATGTTCTGACTTACATGGTTTCATCCCTAAATGTTAGAGTAGCTTTCTTGCTGGCTTAATGAGAAGCACTTTGCCAAGACTATGAGGCCCAAATAATTCATACCTGCATACCTTTTCAGAGTCTGTTGATCAAATAATAAATACATAGGAAAATTAGATAATATATGTCTCTTTTAGAATGCTTGTACTTTAATATAATTGAAAACATGTTTTATTGCTTAAAACTTAAGTTGATGCAGTGATTACATGAGAATTGGGGTCAAGAGAACCTTTAGTGAGATCTCTTACATAAACATGGGAAATGAAACATTAATTTCATATGCTGTGGAGGTTACTAACTTGTTGAAGCAATTTTTCCAATCTAAATCAGGAGACAAGAGGAGATGGAGGGTCCAATACTTTGGTAATTGTTCCAGCAGTCAGTCAATTCACCAGCAGAATTCCTGTCCAATTCCTAACTTGAATTTTATCATGCAGGAATTATCTCTCATTATTTCTTTTCTGTCCTAGATCAGACTGTAGATAAATATTTGTTTGTCATCTGAGGAGTAAACATATGGCAGATTTTGTGCACTTTTCTTTAAAGTTTATTTTGTAGTCCTTTTATAATTCTTTTTTACTTCTATCTGCAGCTTCCAACTGAACTTTTCAGTTTTTCAATATCTTCTGTAAAATACAGGTCTCAGTCTGGATGTTAGAATTCTAAAATTGATTTATTTTGCTTCTTCCTTATTACCAAAGTTATACAGAAAGGAATTGCATTTGAAATTTTTCTCTATATATTGCAGCGGGTTCAAGTAATTCCCTTTGAGAAATACTGGTTTTTGAATGCCATTCCCCATCCTGCAGGTATGTTTTCCTAGTTCTATAACTCTCTGATTCTCCAGAATAACTTTATATTTAACTACATGAAAAGTAATTGTGATTGCTTTACAAAGTAACCTACAGGTTTCTTTGGGTCTACTCTATAGTATATTATAAGGTCTATATAGCATAGTTTACCATTATCATCAGTTTATTTCTTTTTCTAAAAGATGCTTATATAACTGACTAAAACAATAAGTAATGCTTACAGATACATGTAGATACCATCACCACTTTTTCCTAGACATCCAGCCAGCAAATGCTTTAATTTTATTTTGTGGTAAAGATAAAGAAAATTCAACTGGTCTATAAATGTCCCAAGTCTGAGCACATTCAAGTATGGAAGGTAGGCCTGGACACAACACCTGTGATGCTTCTGTGAGCTTCATTTCTACAGCTGCCAATATTAATCCAAAAGGAGCAAACTTTGCAGAAGCTTTTCATGTATGAATGTACAGGCTTAATCTCACAAAAAGAAATTCTACTTTTAAAGTAATTATGTTTGGTTAAACTCTTCTGATGGCATGACAAAACCAAACAAAGAAAACCAAAACAGCCTGGGCTGGACTTAACCATATGCCTGTAACACCTTTCACATCAGAAGCTGCAATAAGCAAAATGTGATCTCTTGGGGCAGTGCCACAGAGCCCTGAGTCTGTTGTTTATATTCACTATTGAAATGTATGTCTAGGAAAAGCCATTAGAAACATAACTTGAGTGTATTTTCAGAATGAAACCAGTATTACTGCAATGACAGGGAATTTTTCTTTTCTGAATCCAGCTGCGGCTGCTGGGGACAATTTTGTCCGAGCTCTTCCTCAGTGCCCACCAACCCAGCAACTACTGCTCACATCTCTGCAAGCAGATGAGGCCATAAAATTGTCAGCCCAGGAAAGCAAAGTGTCCTGCCTGCAGGAAGGCTCAGCTCCACCTGTGCTGCTGGAGGCTGGATGGAGACCTGTGCACAAGTGTGTCCCTTCCTCTGGACAGCTGTGCACTCCCTTGTGCCTTCTCTGCAGAGCTGTGCACCCCCATGTCTCCTCCTTCACACAGCTGCAGGAACACTCACATACAGCAACCACACAGATTTGAACAAAGACTTATCTGAACATTTTTTCACTTAAGTGAAATAAGACCATCACAAAAAATTTATCCACAGGAGCTATTCACATGCTTAAATATGCTAAATATGTATTTCAACCCTAAGTGCATCAGTGTTTAAACACATTGCACTTAAAAGCAAGTATTTTTCACATGCAGGACTGACCTGAAGAATACAACTCAAAAAAATGTCTTTTTCCCCTTCCAGAGGTAAGAGACTGATTTTCCAGGGGAATCAGTGAATGGTGTGCAGCACCTCTGTTACAGCAGCCTGGCACTGTAGATGCTCTCAGCACCACAGCAGGCTCTTTCCCCTCAGATCCCCCTTAGACACACAGCAGCTGGAGATACCTTTGGAGATATCACATTATATGATGTCCAATAATACATGTGGATGGAAAAATAGGTTCTCTTCTTGATCTGAGATGTATCTGCAAGAAACACAGTACTATAACCTCTACCATCAGTTTAAACAACATGTCAAAACAAAATTGAAAAACTGAAGTTTTTCTTGCATAAAATATTTTAAAGTACATATTCACTGAAAATTCAGCTGAAAGTTAAAGGAAAATGTGTGAATACTTTCTTAAGAAGAAAAGGAAAAACACAACATGTAGCTTAAAGGCTACTTGCCATTAAAGGCTTTTCCTGACTGGAAGTTACAGTACAGATGTGCTTAAAAAACAGATGCACATCAAAGACTGTTGATTAGAAGCACAGAGAGAAGTAATTATCAGTTTCAGTTTTTTTTAAAAAAGAAATTCTTTATTCTAATACCAATAAAACCCTAGTATGTACAGAATGATTCTATGGGTTTAATTACCCATATGAAATATATAAATGCATGTGCAATTCCAGCTCCACATCATCAGATTCTTATGGCTTCTTTGGGTGAGCTTCTAATGTATGTGAGATCTTGCCTTTATTATTTTGTGACAGTATTAGATTAAAGCCTGAAACTCTTCGAGATTTTTTTTTTTCTTAGAAATGCCTGATGCTAATAATTCTTTGTGCACCAGAGACACTTCCACCAGTAGATACTGAGGCTGACAGTCAGAGACTGGAATACAGTACAGCAGCACAAACCACAATCCTTGCTTAACTGGTGGCCAGCTGCAAGCACTACATCTTATATGATTAAAATCAGTAACCTGGTGTGGTGGGTGGTATCCCTGCCATGGCAGGAGAGTTGGAATTAGAGGGTCATGAAGGTCCCTCCCACTCCAAACCATTCGATGTTTGTATGAAAATAAACAGAGCCAGAGCACAGGTTTGAACGCTATCCTGAAACACTAGCAGGTTTCCTGGCATGTTTCTTGTGCCAACTGTCTTCCAAGAATGCTACTTTCCTGTTTGTCTGTTATGTGCAAAAGATTAAGAGATGATGAAACATTTACCTGAACCCTCAGCGTCACTACTTCAAATTTAAAGCTGCTTTTCAAGCAGAACAATTTTTACACATTAGATGCATGAGTGATAAATGCCTGGACTGGAATACATGGTCCTGAAAACCAGACATGCAAGCTGTGGTTTAATCTAATAGGCAGCTAAACACTGCAAAGCCAGTTGCTCACTCCTCCTCAGTGGGATGGGGGAGGAGAATTTGAAAAGAGGTAACATTAATGTGATAAAGACAATTTCATAGGACAGAAAAGGAAGAGAAAATAACAATAGCACCCATGATGATGGTGATAGAATATAGGAAACAAGTGATGCACAGTGCAATTGCCCAGCCAGTCCCTGAGAAGTAGCTGCCAGCCCCCAGCCAATTCCTCCTGGTTTTGTTGTTCAGCATGATGCCACATGGTCTGGAATATCCTTTTGTTCAGATGGGGTCAGCTGCCCTGGCTGTGTCCCCTCCCATCTTTTTGTGCCCCTTCCAACTCCTTTCTGGCAGGGCAGCCTGAGAAGCTGAGAAGTCCTTGCCTTAGTATAAGCACTGTTCAGCAACAAACAACACATAAGTGTGTTATCAACATTATTCTCATCCTAAATCCAAGCACTGTACCAGCTACTAGGAAGAAAATTAACAAAAATGTGTGACTTTGGCTACCTCCTTGGACTGGCTGATACTGTTTTAAGTGCTGGAAGGAACTATTAATTTGGACCAAGTTCAGCAAAGTTATTATCAGCTTCTCACATTGAGGTATGGCTGATCTCTACCAAAAGCTAATTATTTCATCATGTTAGCAAATACTCATTTCTTGGCCAGCATATTCATCACAATCTATTCCATATGTTGATTTAAACTGTCCTGTAAGATTAATAGTGGATGACAACCGGATCAGTTAGGGTGTGACATACTTATCAAATTAGTTACAAGCATCCTCTCAATTGTTTATTTTCTCTACTGAGACAATTAAACCACCATTACAGCCAGTTTCCTTCTCTCTAACTCAGACTGGAAAGCATTTTCTTCTCATTGACTGACTTCACAAAAATCCTTTCACAATCCTGTCTGAATTTATTCTCCTTCCAGTTATGTGCAATATCTCCTAGTTTCCTTCTGTGCAGACAAAAATATTATTTACTCCCCAACGCTAATCAGTTATTCTTCTTTAAACTTCTTTCCACAAACACAGGCTTTGAACATGTGATTTCTGTTGTTGCTCATTTCTGTGTAAATAAACTTTAGGTAATAGCTCTTTTCTCAAACCTGGTTTCAACAGGAAGCGTAATACACAGTTGAAAAGAAATGTTTATACTACAGAATAAGCATTTCTCACTGGTTAGTCTGTCAATAACACACAATTTAAATCTGCACAATTGTTTGGATTATTAGTTAGAAATTGCCAGTCTTAAAGCTTGTCTCTGTCAGAACTATGGAACTATCCTAGGTAAGAGTAACAACACAGATCTCTCATATCTCCCCAATGAACATTCACAACTTGCGTTACTCATTATTCATATGCAATTAACTAAACCAAAAAATCCTGCCACCAGCAATATAAGCATGACATCTAGAAAAAATGTTTTAAAGTGCACATTAGGATGTAATATCAACATTATAGCACAAGTTACAGAGTTATGATATATTTAGATTTTTTTCATTGATACACAGCTTTTCAAAGGAAAATATCTTAGACATTTGAATATTTGTATAATACTGAAAAAATTTGACTATTTTAAACTATGGATCTGCCCAACAGACAAAACACACAGAAACATTTAAGAGTGATTAGTAAGGTAAGAGCAACAAATCCATTATTCATTGTCAGGAAATGTGTCTATTTAGATTAGATGATCATAATATTATTTGGTTCCAACAAATACAATTCTCTGATCTTTAAACAATACGTTATTTTTAAATACCTCTGATTTTATAAATTAGATGACTGATTTATTTTTGAATATCTGGATAAACATACAAGCGAAATTTTTGTGAATCAAGACTTTCCAAGCCCTCAACTTTTATGCTTAAGTATGAATTCCTGGAAAACGTGGTTTATCATAGAAAAATTGGCAAAACTTTCATAGTATTTGCCCTAACAGGCGCCACTGTAATGGGCTGCAGATCTATGAATAGGCCAAGTACAGAAGCTAAAACTAACTGAACAATACGTTACTAAATGGGAAGATGGGGTTTTCTTCTCTTAAATAATAATAGATGGGATTGATTTCATCCATAATTTACATAATGAACAACTTAACTAGCCTGATCTCATCATTTCTCAAAAACGTTGTTTTGATAAATGATTCTCTTCTGAAATTTCATCTGGCAATGAAATTTTGGTCATCTTTGAAGAACTGATTTATTCTCTTCTTATGCACAAGAATTACTACTTGGAAACATAACCGAGCTTTCAAACAACAGACCAGATATAAGTTACTATCGCTAGCAGGATTTTGATCATTCCACACTGGCCATAAGTCTTGAACAATCATTGGAACTCAAATTTCACAAATCCTTAAAAGCCTATGTGCATAATGTTATGGGCTGCAAGAGTCAGCTGGTGGCATCAGAATACAAAAACATGAAAGTGGCGGCTCTGGGTCAACCAAGGATCCACCAAAACCACTACTGCAGCAGTAGCCCACAACTAGCATGTCAGCAATAGTATAAAAGTAGGACAAAGACATGTACTCCCTTTCACAAGAAGCTTCCCTAACACACATTAGGCCTGGCATGACTGTGGCCATACGGAGGCACTCACTGCAGAAGGGTTTGGAAACAGGTTTCTGCTGGAGAACAACTGTCCTGGTAGAACCTTAGAAAGTGAAAGCCTCAGCCTGACCTTCTGCCCCTCAGGAACTTCTTTGCCACTTCATGATACTAATCCTGCAAATATTGTTAGGACCATGTAACTATGACATTCTGACTTATAATTTTCCAGCTGATAACAGCTTAGGACAAATTTTCTTGCATAGAAGGGACAACTGATTTTGCATGAAACAGAAAATGGATGAAATCTAGGCTTATTTCAAAAGCAGGAGACATGGATTGAACCTGCAAGTCTCACATGTACTGCCTGAAACATGAGAGATCAGACACAATGAGGAAAAATGTGAACTGCTTTATGAGATTAATAGAGAGAAAAAGCAAGAGTGAAGGTACAGCTCACCATAACAGTGTTTTCATGCTAAATCAGGATATTTACTATCTTGGGCCCTGAACACCAGGTCTAGTCCTGACATGATAGGTCATGAATCTACTTCTTTTGCAATGCCAACCTACAGCATCATGTAACCATCAGGATGCTGCCACTTAAAACTTGTAGCTCCATAGTGTCCCACAGAAAAATGCATGCATCACTCCATCTCTAATTTATAATTCAGGCACATAGTGCCTCCATTTCTGTTATCTGAAATTTACTACTATAAAAAATAATCACATTTTTTGCATATGGCTTTCAAGTACCACAGTTTGGAAGACTGGCCCAGGATGGTAGTTACAAAACATGAAGGCCTGTGGGGACAATAATTTCTGATAAAATGAATGGTTAAGACTCCTGTTAGAAGCTGACTACATCAGACAACACACTGAAGTAAGACCTCTATAACTTTTGGGACAGAAACAGAATATTATTTTCACTGTGATTAAATGGGGTCAGAAAAGAGAAAGGCATCTGTTAATATTCTGTTGTGAGGCAAGTTTATTCAGCCAACTATTGTGCTAATGCAAATGGCAACAGTTTGTTGCAGATGTGCAGTGGACTATAATGCAGCCAAAACCTCTGGGCTTTCTGAAGTAAGAAAATATACACAGAAGATGCTGGTGTGTTTAATAACCATTATAAAAGTGAATTTTAAGCACAGTGCCCCTTGTCTCAACCACCAACACTGCAAACATTCAGCTGTAAATGTTATTTTGAAGAGATTAAGACTTAGGTTGACTCGGAAATCAAAGTCCAAGAGGCTAGGGGATTTCAGGCCTCTGTATTGACATTTCAAAGCAGACAGAACCTTTTTAGGTTCTAGTCACTTAAATGGAGGTTTTGGTGAAGCTACAACAAATTCACAAATACTTGAAATTGTGATTTTCAATATGCACTGCGCCAGCACCTGTGTAAGAGTATATCAAGCATCCTGAGTGGAGAATATCAAACAAGAATATGAAATCTTGTCTCAGTACAGGACTGAAAAAATACTCCTGATTTGAATGGAATATTATGAAACACTATGGATTTTCTTTTTCCTCAAAGGTCTTAAGAAAATATATCAAATTTTTTTTGTGGTTATGTTAGAGAGCTAAACAAAACAAAAAAAAATACCCAGAAGTAGAAATGTCCCAACAAAAATGCACAGTGTGAGCTATGTCTCCTCTCCAAACTGCATTATTCCATTGAAAATAATTTATTTTAGTAACCAAGAACTGGAATTCTAGGGTTATTTAGTAGCCACATCTTGACATTTAGAAAAATAGCTGTATATCAAGTATCACAATTATACACAGTACAATAGCAATATAATCATACAAAACAAAACACAATTCATTAACCACAATTTGAATATTTTCATATACTACTTTTAGCCAGTACTGGAAGCTCCAAAATCCTGGAAGAAAGTTTGTTCTTATGGCATAATTTTGAGAGATTTTACATTCTTTTTTAATGGTAAGAGAAATTAAATCATGATCAAGACTTTTTGCAATTGTACAGAAAGCTAAATATTCCTGAGGTCATGGTTAGAATTCTAGGGCTGAGGGTTAAAATCCAGACTGTATTCAAAGACATGCTGTGCTACCATTATTCCAAACTAACATGTAATTCACAGGCAGCTACAACACAAAAATCTCTGTCCTTCTATTCCATGCCTTGATTTAAGCCCTGCAAAAATGGGTTAATAAAAATTTGAAAATAAATTGTGTATATTTTCACTGATATCAAGCAATTCCAAGAACAGCACAACAATATTTTTATCACCAAACTGTTTCAAACTCCCATTTCTAAACCAGTCAGGGAGGGCTCCTTGTGGAGCATTCAGCACATCTCACCACTAGGCTACTTGTCTCGTTTGGGCTGGTATGTGTAACTGTAACAGTCAGAAGTATTTCACAATTAAGACTGCTTCTGAGGAAAACAAGAGAATATGATTTCATGGCACTATTTGTAATCTAGCATTTCATAATCTTGAAGTTAAGTGTGGAGAAGGATAAGACTACAAAAAACTCCCAGCATGCTCTGCAATACCATAACTCTGGGCAGAAAAGACTAACTTCACAATGAACATTTTCACAAACCCCTGAGGGATTTAGAACAACAAGTCCATCTAGAAGTCAGTAGGGCATTTTTATAAAAGCTGAAGGAAACTTTGAACACACTCATCCCTCTGAAAGAATACTTTTTAGTAGCAAATGTTCAAAAGTGCTCAGCACACTGTGGGGCATGATAACAACAAAACTGTTATGGAACAAAATTTTGAAAGCCTGAACAACAGCAGCTGTGTATTAAAAGAAACACCAAGAGTGAAAGATTAAAATTATTCTAGCTGCAAGCATCTGCTGGAGTTAGGAAATACCAGCAATCCTTGAAGCACACAAACACTTTTAGTTCTGTGAGTGTACACACACATTTTAGTATTAATATTATATCTAAACAGATGACTATTGTCCCAGTCTCTCTAATGTGGGGGTATTAGCTTTTTGGGATAACAGAGTAGGCTTCAGGTGTAAATGAAAAACATGATAGATACCAAACTTAATCAGAAAACATCTAAGCACACAAAAAATGTAAATTCCCATATCTTAGCTAAATGTGTTGAGGGGTACAAAAATAAAAGCAGAATAATAAGCTTTTGCTCTTGAGGTATAGTCACTCGGATAAAAATGTTTCCATGTTTTAACATTATATATACAATTAGATACTCAATTTCCTGGTATTTTTCCATTAAAAAAAATTAGACTGTAATAAACACTGTATGAAGCCTAAGGCAAGAGAGATCTAGATTTGATTTTTATTATAATTATTTTTATAAATTTGGCAGAAAAATACTCTAAGACTTCCAAACTAAGCAAAGTACCTCTTGCGTTTATCTTCAGAAGTGTAAGATCACCAGAAGTACATTTTAGCTCCTTTTTAATGGGAAAATATGTTTGCTAGCAGAGATGAGATTATAGAGCTTGTTTAGTATTAACTTGTGCCAAGCATAAACAATGTTCCTCTGAGTTACTACTGACTCATATGGCTAATGGCAGTGACTATTATAACTTCATTTTCTGTAAAATGGCTTAGGCTTGGAACCTGCCACACGTGACCGTTGTGACAACCCATGACTGTTAAAAATCAGCAAGTGCTTGCTTTCCAAATCTCAAACCTGAGGTAGCCTGGTGACATCACTACCCTTCAACAGTCCTTTAAAAAAAGCTTTTCTGATTTTAACTTGTGCTCAGCTGAACACGATATTCACGTGAACACGGCTGTAATAGGACAACTTCAATCAACTCAGCTTTGAAGACCACAAGTAGCACATTTTAAAAGAAATCTATGTTTTAATAGCAGAACATAAATATAACTGAAGTATTTTTATCTGAAGCAGGAAATTGCTGTGCTTAATACAGGATTTGGAAAGTCTGACTATATCACAACTGGGTTTAGTGCAATCTCTTTTTGGACACACAATTATACCTATTCAAGACAAATGAAAGTGCTGACAGGAACCAAGGAAGTGAATTACCAGCTATTCTTTTGCTCAGTCACAATGCATTGCATTAGCTCATTTTTTAGAGCTTAATAGAGAATGTGAATTTCTAATCTTCTTAAATCAGCATGCCAGATAGTGCATTGAAGTGTTCCTTCACTAATAACATTTGATTTTTTGCTGCTGACTAGGTTTTACATAAATACCATGAAAACCAAATGTTTTCATACAGAAATACATCAGAGTTTTCACATGAATACCTAAGTGAAACACAGTGTTTTAGCAAACATTGAAAACTCAGCACCTCTAAACATGTTCCCTTTGGGTAAAAGTCAGGTAAAAGTTGGACAACCACATTGAGTCAAAAATCGTAAGCCAGTTGCAAGTAAAATTTCAAACCACCAGATTTTAATGGAATAATTAATTTCCAGTGCTTTTCATTTAATTTCTGGTGTTGAAACATTTAAAGTCTCCATTCTCTCCAACTTTTGCCTGCAGCTATAAAGACTGGAGAAACAGCTAAAATATTAAAAGTGTTATTATGTGGTGGCTCCAGCAGCTGAGCTTTAAGAAATCAGGAAACTGATGACAAAAATTACACAAGAAAGCAATGCAGGAAACTGCCATTAGTGTCCTCATTACTACTTTATTCTCTAAATCGTTTTAGGAAGTAATAAAGTAAAACCTTTTTATAACAATTCCTGTGAGTGATACATTAACTTTCACAGTTGAAAGAGTTCTGCTGAAGGAAGATCCTGAGCTTTCTCAAAGTGTACACAAGGAACAAATATTCTTACAGATTTCAGGGCATTTGTACCTTCCTTTGCCAGCTGAAGCATTGCTACACTGACACCATTGGCGTTTCATTCCCTAAAAAAAGTGTCTTTCCAAAATCAGTCAGTTTTGGTTGAGGGAGAAGAAAAAAGTTGGTACATGACACTGTTCTTAGAAAGTGTCTTAGAACAGTGTCTTATTGTCTTAGAACAAGACAATTAGAAAAATTATTTTAAATGGTATAAAAGATAAATGCACCAGTTCTATTGCTACTGAGTTGATATTAAGCCTCTACCAATTCTAGAGAATTTACACAGATAGTTGTCCAACTAGATGAAATTTTGGTTCACATAGAAAAATAAAACTCCAATCAATAGATCCACACCCTTCTTTAATAACCCTGAAAGATGATACAGAGATGCTGACTTGAACAACTGTCTAAAAAAAATAATCATTTTAAGTGGTTGTTTTGAAACATGTTGCTCCCAGCTTTGAAGTGCACACACTGATGCAGAAAGTTATAACTCCAAGTCCAGCAATGCTATTTAAACTCTTATTCTATACTCATTTGAGGAAAGTGTATCACTTTTGGGGTTCTTTTTATTATTTCTTCTAGGACAACCTTCTGTAAATTGGAGAGAGGTTCTAAAACTTCTCAATGAAATGAGAAGGACTTTATTTATTTTTTGGCTTCTATTTTACACTCATTTTTAAGTACTGAGATCCCATTACTTCATGGAAGAAGTAATAATTACAAAATAGATAGATTTGTTTCTCATTTAAATCAATCAAGCAATTAAACTTTGCTGGCTTTGATGGGACTTCTGATTTTTGGCAATAACCATCGAGAAGTTCATGCTCATCAATGCTATGAGGGATTAATAGCAACTCATCTATGAAACACCACACACCTATTTCAGATAAGCATCTCATCCAAAGAACTAGGAGGTGAATGCTTTATAAGCTTGAGTCACAGTGTGAGATACTGCAAACCTATGATACTTTGATTAAAGGGGGAGAAAGTTCCCCTCCAAAGAAATTGCATTTCTTTTATCTCTATGAAAAAATACTTCAGATGTTTGGAAGAAAACTAAGAAAAAAAGTAAAATATTATTATTTCACAACATACTCCACCCAAAAAACCATTATTCTGGAAAAGATGTATGAATCAGCTGGTTTTTTAGAGCTTGAAATTTGAAGAACAATTACTTATTTAATTAAAACACTCCAGTTGAAAGAACTGTTTAGCATGTTATAAAACTTCTCTCAAAACACTATGCTGTTTTTTTGGGTCATCTCTATTTCTGAGTTCTGTAGAAATAATAAATCCTCTTCTCTTTTTCCTTGCCACAGCTGCAAGAAAAAAAAATGAACTTTATCTCCCAAGATTTTTCCATTTATATGTCTAGGGCACATGATCCACTGGCTTCCCCTGTTCTCAAAAGAGGAATTATTGCAGCCCACGTTCAAGCTGGCACTGGATTGCAGACATGATTAACAAAGTCTGGTGGCAGAATAATCATGTCCTGAGTGCTGGGAATTACAGCTGATAGCATCTATTCATCCCACAGAGAACATATACAGAATCACCTTCACTGACTATGAAAAACTGATTCTGACCCCACATCAGAATGTCAGTAATTTGTATTATCACACTGACAAAATCTCTAATGATCTTGAAACAACTTCCTTTTTCTTCAGACTCACCTCCCTGTATTTTGCCACAGCACTTTCTTTTAGCTGGAAACCTCCCACCAGTCATTCCAGTTGCCTAACCAGAGCAATGACCTGAAGCCTGAAGCAGGACTTGCTCAGTAGATATTTTTCATCTGTCAAGTTTTTATGGCCCAGAAATTTCTTCAGCCATCAGTTATCAAATACAAAGTCTTTTTTCCTGTTGTAAATACACTCAAAGTCCTACTCATATATCACTCTTAGTGTTATACAGCAGAGTTGCAACTGATTTTTAGTGCATATCCTCTGCACAGTGTTTTGCAATGCTTAACATTATCCTCTGTATTTGACCAAATTGCGGTTTTTCTTTGCAAACCCTAACAGAAGGTTTTTCTTCTTGTTTAGATGTTGTAAGGAACAGATGGTAAATGAGGATGTAACAAAGTAATCTGGTCCATAAATTCAGAGCAAAAATAAAAAGCCAGAATTTAACCACCTTTTTGGTAGTTTTTAACTAGCTTTGTTTTAGAAACCCTTTACATATTTTTCATGTCAAGTAGTAGATAAATGTAGCAACTTCATCCGTTGGTATTGAAGATACTATAGTATTTTAGATGCAATCTAGCTTCAGGGCAGCTATGCTAGATGTGATCAAAGCTGCTTGGAACTTGCCTCTAGTCAATAGCTAAGGTTTCATTGTGCAACATTAAAAGCAGTGAATTAAAAGAGTCTGACAGTTTTTATAGTACTCTTTCTACTGTGCTGAACTTTTTGTGTAAGTACAGTTGGTAACCCATTCAAAATATTCACATTTTTATTTGATAGAGAAGCAGAATTCTTTAAGAGCTGGCTGCCATTTTCATCAGTAGTTACTCTAAGGAGTGCCATGGTGTTAACATGGGATATTGATGTCATTGGAAATCCCTATGATCTTTTTGTTCCATGAGAGCTCAAGCAGCTATGTTGGAATTGCAAGTCATGCCCCTTGTTTGAACTTCTTAAAGTGTTTGATAAATCTGACATGATGTAAGGCACCTGCTTTGGTGTCCTACTTCTGCTGCTCTTTGCAACGAGACACCTCTGACTTGGTACCAGATTTGCAGAAGCCATCACACTTATGTGTATGATCAGCTAAGAATGCCAAGGAATGCTCACAGGAAACCAATAAAAGGCTTAAAACAGACAAATATGTGGACAGCCAAGCTAATACCGTTGTGTAAGCAGCATAGTCCTAAAACATTATCTAAAAGCTTGCTGTTGTGTCTGCAATATTTCTACACAATAAATAGATGTACACAACATACAACTGAAGAGTCACACTTGAAGGTGCTGTGTAAGGCTGCATAAACTCAGCCTCATCTGAACCCCAATAGCCTTCTACCTGATTCACATTTTATAAAGAAACATAAACTGATAAATTCTCACATTAAATGGCAAAGCTGATGTAAGATGCTAACTCAGTGGAGGACACTTTAAAACAGACTTTTGGGGCCCCTTCAAAATCTAAACAGTGCTAGTTTAGGCACACAAAATAAATATGCCTAAGATAGAGGATTTATTGCACAAAGGGGCCCTGCATTGTGTCTATCATAATTAATACTGCTTCTGTGTTTGATCATTTGATGCAGAATGTTCTACTGACACAGGGAAAGTACTGATATATCTCTATGGTGTTGCATTGCTCTTTACATGTTACTACTCATTTTAGGCTAATTTATTCTTAATATTGTGCTTAGAAAATTATTTAAACCTACTAATTTTTAATGGGTACAAGACCATGCAACATCAATGCAGAGTGGGGATGCCCTGCTCATCCTGAGCAATTCTTGCTTTCTCTCACTCTTTTCCTATGCTCAGATTCCCACTCCTTTACCAAACACTATCTGCAGTATTTTTGTAGTTTTTCAAAATGAATCAGGAATTCAAAGTGTTCTGAAGAAAGTTCTTTGCATTCACCTCTGAGGTGTAAAGCAAAATGTACTACAGGAATCAGTGGTACCAAAATTTTCCAATCTGAAATAAAATTATCTCAAATTATCTCAAAAAGCTCTAAAAAGATGACAACAACAACAACAAAAAGGCAAGATCAAGCAACAGTTAAAAAAAAAAAAAGAGTAGCAGATCTGTTCTTCCTTTCCCCTTCTTCTATTGCCCTTCCTCTGCTGTGCACAAGAGGTGAAGATGCAGACATATCTAGAAGCGTTCTGTGAAGGGCTTTCACTGCACAGCCTTAAAAATCAGTGCAGCAGTTGACTCCAGCCTAGTTCTAGCACTGGTGGTCACACAAGTGAGAGCAGCTGGGGAGATTGTTCCTTCACATATTCCCTCTTGGCACTTCCCCTTCACTCCTCTAGCCGTCTGCTGCAAGTTAATTAAATTAAATCTGGCCTGCAGCAGAGTACTGGAAGCTGCTGCATTTATGCATTGAGCAGTGTGCCCTTCCAGAGTTATTGTGAGCCTCTCTGTAATAACTGGACAGGAGTAAATCCCACAAGAGAATGTGTCCCCCAAGTTAGCATTCTTGATCTATGCACCCGTAGAGCAGATCACAGTTCTTCATCCCAAACATAGTACCTCATGACCTGAAAACATTGTATCTGCACAGCACCATGCCACATCTAATAAATCCTGTGTCTCAGCAGGGACCATTAACTCCTGCACAGCATTATGCTGGCACTTTTAAACTCTCAATTTCTTGAGCTACTTTATGCAGCATTGGCTTAGGAGTCTCTGAACTACACATCACTGTAGAATTGCACACTCTTTGTCTGATTTCAAAAGGCATTGGAAACCATTCAGTGAATCAGCATGTGCAAATAGGCTTTACTTTCTCCTATTGGTTAACAAAGCCATTAATTAGGAATCATATGTCTGTACCTTCATGATTTTTTTCTGCCTAAAGAACCAAAGAAGAGGAAGAAGCATTCACTCTATTTCTCAGATTCTTTCCTCTCCCCTTCTCTTTCCTGGATTATTTGCCCTCCACATTTGCATTCTGTGGCTGCAGGACAGGAAGTAAACAACTTCTGCTGAATTTAGCCTGAAGCTGTGAAGCTCCTGTCTTAGGCTTACTTAGGTTGCCACAAGCTGTCAAGCAGGCAGGCCACAGAACATTCAAAATGATTCCCCAGAATAACAGAGCTATTATGAGGGCTAGAGATGAGACATCACAATCACAATTACAGTAGTGTAATGTGTTTCTGTCTTAATAGTCAAGCAGCTGCAATTAGCTTGACTGTTAGCCAGTACCCTGCTGGCCTACTGCAAGGGGAGGGTGATCTGTACTTAGGTAATTTGCATTGGTACTGGACACAGAGTCACTAACACAAATGATCATTGACATCAGTGACACCAAGATTGGAGGAAACCTGGGCTGTTGGTGGAGTTAGTAGTCATGAGGGATATAGGTCAGGCAAAGAGAAAAGGTGGGACCCTGAATTCTAGGAAAGCAAAATTCCAGATGGTCAAGGAATTGGTCAATAGGACTCCCAGTCCTATTTCTATTAATCAATAGAAACCCCTGGTTTCCCCCCAGGAAACTGCCCTCAGGGACAAGAGAGTAGAACAGAACTGGCAGAATTTTGAGGATGCTTTCCATAGAGCATAGAGCTTCACAAGAACTCATGATTCCCAGGTGTGAGAAATCAGGAAAGGAGGGCAAGAGAGTGGCATGGCTGAGTTGAGACCCACTGGTCAAACTAAAGGGCAATAGGGCAAGAAGGAAATCCACAAGCAATGGAGGCAGGGGCAGGTATTCTGGGAAGAGTATAGGCACTCTGCCTGGTTGCATGGAGATGGAGTCAGGATGGCCATGGTACAGCTGGACTCAAACTTGGCAAGGGACACAAAGACTAACAGGAAGGACTTCTACAGGTGCATCAGCCAGGAAAGGAAGGTCAAAGAAAGTGTACCCCCTGATGAGCAAAACCAACAAAACTGGTAACAGCAGATGAGGAAAACAGTGAACATTGACAACTTTTTTGCCTCAGTCTTCACCAGCAACCTCTCTTCCCACACCACTTGAGTGAACAGACTGGAAGGTGGGGAAGAGCAAAATCCATCCCACTGTAAGAGAAGATCAGGTTCATGACTGCCCAAAGAACCTGAATAAGCCTACTGAGCCTGATGAGATACATCCCAGAGTCCTTAAGCAGGACTCTGTAGCAGTAGTCCCTCTCCATGATGTTTGAAAAATCATGGCAATCAGGTGAAATACCAGGTGACTGAAAAAAGGGAAACAGTATACCCAACTGTAAAAAGTGCAGGAGGCAGAACCCTGGGAAATACAGACTTGTCAGCTTTACCTTTGTGCCTGAGGATACCATGAGACAGCCAGGATGTGGCCCTTGTACCAATGCTGTGAATACAAATACTATCTGTATAACCTAATAGGTTTATTACTTAAGAAGAGACCTCTGTGCAAAGAAAGCCTTATTGGACCTTTAAAAACTGTGAAAGGCTGATTGCTCTCTAGTCATGCCACACCTGAGGCAGATGTCTCTCCAGACCTGCCATACCCAGGCTGTGGTTTGGCAGAGGAAATGCACAGAGCTGTGCCTAACAGATTGATCCTGAGGGACTGAAATGGCTGACACCATAATGTAAGAAAATAGCTCTTTGGTCAAGAATTAGAAATGAGTTTGAGTATGTTTATGGCTTTTCCTCCTACAAGTGGATTGTGGTTTCAGAATGAGCAAGAGACAAAAACCAACAGGAGTTACTTCACAAGGGTATGCACAATAAAATCCATCAAGTACCTTTTATGGACAAATTAAATCTGTGCACTTGGATCAGCCACAGCTCTTTTCAGTATTTGTATTTCCATGTGGATTAGCAGCTGGCTCTCCTTCAGTATTTTTAAACAACCTTGAATTGCATAATTGCCATGGGACCATTCTAACTCATACTCTGGTCATTGATGAGGATTTACACTCTGGTGCACTCAGTTATTCATTAAAAACAGATAACTCCCATAGGAGACACTGCATCACTCAATACTCATGCTATTTCTGAAATATGGTATACTTAAAGAAACACACATGTTGAAAGTACTTATCTGGTCTAAGATATAATAATGGCAATAAATAAAAAAACTGTGCATACTGTCTTTTAATGATTGGGAAAACTATGTTAATGTTTTAATGAATTTTAATGAAAATAGCTCCTATTACTTCAATTAAAAAGGAGGATTGAAGGATAATTTATATTCAGAAGGAAGGGAAAAATGCACTTGAGTTGGCTTTTCTGCACTGCCAGTAATTCCCTCGAAAGACTTTAAAAATAAGTTGAAAATATATCCTGCCAATATGATAAAACAATACATAAATCTCCACAAGCTGAATCATCCTGATAAAGTACATAGAGTTAAAACTTTGTGCTCAGTATATATAGTCCATTACAAGATATGCTTTGGGCAGTGGAACTGAAAAGGAAAACTAAAACAGAAATCAAATTACAACAATGGTTTTCTACAAGTGTTCTGCTAATGTCATGAAAAGTACCCTCTACAGGTCACTTTAGACAGATTTAATTTCTAGTATAGGCTTTTTTAAATTCTGCTTCATTCAAGGAGACTGAAGTCCTTTAAAAGCTCTAAAACATAACCCATCAGTTAAGAAAGCAAACCAAAACCACACTTCACTACAACAGCACTCCAAGTTTAGGTTAGTTATGTCTATCTAAACTAAGTTACAGGTTTCAATATAAGTAATGCATTATTGCACCACATTCACACAAACCCACAATTTTTAATAATTGTAATGGTAACCTATAGTAATCTTTACCCAGACAAAAACAGCAAAAAAATTTTGTAGGAGCACAGTGACGTGGTAAGAAGCTGCCTCAACTCCTATGCAAGAACCACCATCCCATTGTCAAGGAAAATACAAACCCAGACCCTGAACAGTTACCTAAATGACCAAAATCTCAGGAGGGTTATATTCAGTAAGTGTTGATATCTTTTCAGAGCACTTAATTGTTTAACTGCTTATTTTAACTGACCTGACTCCAAACACATAATAAAAGAAGGAGGATCAATCAACAGCTGTATCTTGTTCACAGAGCTTTAAGAGCCACCTCGATCTTCAAGCAGTGTGATGTAATCTAGTAGCAGTAAAGAGGAGGCATTCCTGCAAAATCTGCCTGTTGGTCCTGGATGGACAGCACTTGGTTTCAGAATTGAACGTGACTGCTACTCAAACTGATGTTCATGTGGCTTATAAAAACTATTTCCAACTACTTTTCAAATATTAGTCCAATTGGATTGCATTTTCTCTTTGGAAAATAACTGAGGAATGGATTGCTCCCAACAACATAAAAAAAAAAACCAGCAACTGTTTAAAAGTCACACTAAGTTTATACTTGAACTCATTTTAATGACTATGAATCAAATACATGCATAATACAGTTATTTGCTCTCTTAGCCCCCCCCCAAATGCACAAGAAATATCCATGTAATTTTTTGTTTCTAAGAAGAAAGATTATAAAAAAGACAATACTTTAATGCAGAAAAGAAAAATCATAGTTTCTTTCTTCATTTGAATTACTTTATAGTATGCTGTCACCTGAGAGGTACATTGCCTAAGTTTTACCTGCAAATCTAAAAAGCATCAAGTATAGAAGTGCTCCAATACAGGCACATCCATTAATTTCATCTAACTGTCTATGAATGCAAAGGTCATGAAAATGTAACTATAAATTTGCTGTGCATTTCTATGTTTTCCACTTTGAAACAAATAAAAACAACAATTTGTCAATCATCATCTCAGAAATAAGCACATGAAGAGGAATAGAACTAAGACCAAAAATGGAGACTATTTAATGTCTGAGGATTGTGAGAGTAATGGCTAATCCTGATTTTCTCACAACTGACCTGATTTAAGCAGGAGGCTGGACTAGTAGATCTTCTGTGTTCCTTTCCAACCTGAATTAACTTATGATTTGATTTTCACTTTTTTATTGTTGCCAAACAGATATGAAAACATTTCTGCTCTTCTTAGAAGCTGGTACAAACTTAATTGACTATTGATGAAATAACTACAGCTCCTGCCTATGTGCCTTAATTAAAATACATAGTCTAGTTGCAGGCAGTCCCACTGAAATGAGCAGTATTATGTGTTTCATTTTCTTTGGGGTCTAGATTTCCTTTACAATTAGTTTTCACTGGCTGCAGTCCCTTCTGAATGTGATCCGCTATAGGGTAGAAAAAGACCCACATTTTAATACTTGCAGCACAACCTTCTCTGCACAAAGATGCTGACAATCCAGACAAGCAGGATCTGCAGCTGACAAAGGCCTGTTTCCTGAACAAATGTACTAACAAGCATGCCAGGCTCTGAGGGTTAAGCCACACTGTAAAACAGTTCTTATTGCCTGGAAAGCCTCCAAAATACATCAGACTACTATTTTGTCCTTTCCTGCTCCCACTTATTAGGTCCTTCACAAAATGTGCAGAATGGCCATCAACTAAAATACTCACATAAATATTTCCTCATTACTATTGTTTTCCCACCCTGCACTGTACAATTAAGTGTTTTTGGTGGAGTTTACTCCTTGCAAACTAATGCTGAAGCAGGTTTTCCTTCTCTCCTTGTAAACAAAATGAGGGGTTATATTTTCAGACAAGCTAAGGACAAGTCTTCTTGGCCAGAGTGGTGTGCAAAAAACACATCAAGAAGGAAAACCTGCTTGGTGACACCAGGATTTTAGCTGAGCCAGTACTCAGTGGAGCTACACTTAAAGCTACACAGCTTCTACCTGTCTGGTGAGTGCAAACAAGGGCAAATTTGGTCCAATGCAACTGCAAAATTAACAGAGAGTTGCAGTAGGCAAAAACTGTATGATTGTTGTATATTCTGTGTTAAAAGTCTTGTTAAAAACACTGGTAAGTCTTGTAAATCCTAGTTTTAATCTTACAGTGATAAATAATATTCCAATGTGTTAAAGAACTATGTAATACTAACAAAGTAGTACAATCTGTTTGTAAATCTTGTCATCTTTCCCTAACCCACAATGGTTTCTGGTTGCTACCATCTCTGGTCAGATCATGCCTCAATCTGTAAGATCATCTTTTTCTAAGTGGGATTGTTTTCTTTTATGTCTAACTTGACACATACATTCATGTCATGGTTTAACTTGCAATGGAATGAAATACTCAATTACAAAAAAAAAAAAATCAGACTTTTTTTTTAAGATTTGAAAAGTCACAACAAATCAAAATACAGTCTTCTGGCTGCATTTCTATAGTTCTGCTGGTCTTTCAATGTTTTCTTAGACCGCAATAGTGCATTAACTTAAAATAGAGGTACATTGATGTTTTAGATCCTATGCATGATATTGAATTTAGAAGTGTGCAGCATTTAGCCAAAGACATCTAAGTGAACAGGTCAAATAAAAACAAATAAATCAAGAAATCAGCACTTTGAACTAAGCTTTTATCCTGGTTAAGGCTAAACTTGGAAGTGCATGAAACAACAGTTAGCATTATATTCAAAACTTGTTTCAACTAGAATAAAATAGGCCAAATGATGATATTTCAGCACAATAGCAACCATGGTAAAAATTTGGTTTGCTCCTATTCCCTACAACCAGACATTCCAGCTTTTTTCTGATTCAGGGCAGAAGTTATCAGAAATTTTGCAAAACCCAAAAGGGAAGAGCAGTGTTGTTTCAGCATATACCCACAGCAGGTTCTGCCATTCAGACAAAATAATTCAGACTGGTCCCAAGTCCAAACATCAGTAGGATCGAGATCCCCAGTCCAAAACCCTCAGCAGGACTGAGACCATTCAGACTAGATTGTTCAAGAGTTTGTCAAGTCAGGTCTTAGAAACTTCCAAGGATGGTGCCTACACAGTCTACTGGACCAATCCAGCCAAATGCCTGACAGTCCTCATGGAGGAGGCAACAGTTCCTGCTGTTCTGGATCAGCCAGCCTTTGCCACTTAAGTTACCTGTTCTTGTGGCAACATAGCACAACCAATAGGAGACAGAAAATATGGTGGTTATGTTTCCTGAGAGCCACCTAGAGAGCGCCCTAGCCTTGACTCAAAGGGCAAATGGTGTTTGTAGGTATTTGGCACTGAGACAGACAGTGCAATGTATAAATTCAGGTCTCAAAAGAGCCCCAGCTCACAAACTTTTCAGCATTGGGTCCTACAATGTATTTGTATCAAAAAGCTCAAAAGAATGTGATCAACTGCCTGATCACAAAGATCATTCTCTGAGTTATGCTGTTATATTTATTTTGGCTGTTTTTTATTTCACACTTAGGAGGAAAAGATTCATTGTAGCTGGAAGGAACCTCATGAAATTCAACAAAGTGCAAAGTCCTGCACTGGGAAAAGAAGTGCTCCCTGAAAAAATATGGGCTGGATATGGGCTGTCTGGGGAATAGCTCTCCTGGGAAGGTCCTGATGAAACCTGAGCTAACTGTGAGCCAACTGTGTGCCGCAGCAGCAGCAATCACTTCCTTCAATCTGCAGACCTGCTAATACAGCATAACAGCAGATTAAGGGACATGCTCATCTTCCTTTATCTGACATTCATCACATCTAGAATACCATATGCAGCTTTGGGTACCCCAGATCAAGAAAAGGAAAATATTGATGGAGTTTGGCACAACATCACCAACACGGTCGGGAGCTGAAGTGTTTACCCTGATGAACAGGGCTTGTTGAGCCTGGAAGACAGAAGGCTTTGGTGAGCTAGAAGGACTTGGGGTGCTGGTGGATGAGAGGCTGCACATGGGCCAGCAATGTGCACTTGCAGAAGTATTAGTTTGGCATAGAGTAATATTCAAGTTTCAGACAGTTTGAAGAACTGCAGTCTGATGAACACTAAAATAGCAGAGAGCTGCTTTGCTTGCTTATGTAACACTTAATATGAAAAATTAAATCAACCTGCAGGTTCCTGGAGTGTACAAACAGAACAGGAACAATTAATGAGGTAAATATGAGGAGCATACAAATTACATACAAATAAAATATTTAAATATATGGAAAAACATGAAGAGAGCAAGATTTATCAGTCTATTGTACCTTTCTGAGTGTTGATTTCCCCATTGTTTTTTTTTAAATTCTGATTTTCTCTCTTTTTGAACTAAAGAGGAGAAAACTCCTAATCAGGAAGAGACCAGCATGGATAGAAGATGGCCTGAACACTCCAAGTCTCCTCTGTCTAAATCTAACCTCTCAAAGTAGAACTCATATTACAGTCAAGCCACAGGGTAACTTACATAACATTACCAGATACACAAATGTGACATTTCCATACGAGAATAACAGTTAAGTCAAAAACTACTGATACTAATAAAATATTTCTAAGTAACCAATATTAAATCAATGTTATTCTTATCTGGCTGGTTTCAGTAGAAAAGAAGTTAAATCATCTTTCACTTGTATTCCAGCTTATATCTCTATAACTCTGCAGATACAGGGAAAGTGATAAATAATTCATCAAAAACTGGAGTTGTATCACAGCCATATGGGTAGCACCTTAAAAATATGAAACTGAAATAGTTAGTAGGAAAGCAGAATTTAACTCTCCTTTTACTGCAAATGCAATAAATCTGTTTTAGAAGTTTCCCTGCAGTGTGGACCATAAATAGTAACTTTAAAATATACAGAAGTAGAAAGCACATGACAAAAGCACTTTATTTGACCCTATTCTACCAAAAATATCCTTAGTTCCTGTGCTCAGCTTAATCCGTCACAACCTTCAATCACTTTAGCTGTATAATCTAATACTTATTCTCCACATTTGTGTGAGTTTATGTACTGAGAACATTGGGATGAAAGGATTTATTAACAGCCTCTCAACTGATATTTATAGGGGATTATGGTCCTTCAGTCTCCCAGCAGTGCTAACCTTACAATTTTTTACTCTTATTTCTTCGGTTTAAAAGTTCAGTTACAAAATTCCTAACATTAGGAAAACACCATATTTTTAAAGACCAAGAATCTCTTCCGTAGCAGCCAGAACCTGTAGCCCATGTCTGGGCCTCCCACTATGTCACAGTGATCAAGTAGGCAATAAAACATTTTGAGTGTCTAATGGGGCAACCTGCTAACTAACATATGATAAAGGAACAGGGTCTTAGACCAGCCCTGGATATAGTATAAATTAAAATATACTACAAAGCAGGAGCTGTATACAGGGCAGCCTCTGTGGCTTCCTCACCTGCAGAGATAACCAGGTCTGGGGAAGACACCCTAGGCACTTAAAACACTCTCCCAGGAGCTTTTTAGGAGAGAGAAAGGAGTTTATACTCTGGGAGGTGTTTTCTATGATGGCACAGAGCAGTATTAAACATTGTGTTCAGTGTGGAGAGTTCAAACCAGCAGTTCTGTACACATTTATTTTTATCTCTGAAAACAGAAGCAGGGAATTCCACACCATGGGAGGAGAGGACTGTAATCTTTAGGATTTACTGGAGCCCATGAAAGAGTACTACAATTACTACACTAAATTTTTATTTGCAGCAACAACTTTCCTGATCTGTGGTAAAAAAAAAAAGTAAATATTTGATCACAGATCTTAATACAGAGACAACATGGACACTAGGCAATAAATATCCTCACTCTTAGGAAAGCCACTGTGCCTTTTAAAAGATAAATGTGAGATGTAAACCTTTAAGCAGTGACCTGACTTGCCAGATGGGAAAATTTGAAACAACCTAAGAGAACATGACATAAAAAGGTATGAATGTTTGATAGCTCCAAATTGACATGCAACAGCATTCTTGAATGTTATGGTTCACTTAAGCACACTTCTCAAACTATTTACAACAATTTGAATAGTTTGTATCCTAACTAAATTATCAAGACTAAACCCATATTTCTACTTGCTAGGAGTTTTTATATAAGCTGGACACTGCATCCATAAAATACCTCCCTTTATACACCCTGAGTACATAACTGACTAAATCTGTACCACATGATGTTGAATTGAAAAAATTCTGCAATTTTCTCAAATTTTCCACAACAAGCTACACTGCCTGCATTTGAAGGCAAATGAAAGGAAAGAAAGAAAGAAAACACTGATTGGAGATTTAGTAGAACTTGACATGGACCCTTTTTATTTCCTTTCATTTCAGCAGTAAAACATTTCCTCAGTTGATATGATTACTACCCCCATTTGGGCTTCAGAGTCTGTTAGAAGTAACTGGATCACTCAGCAGGTTGCAAGCACTAGTGGGTGTAGCTACCTTGATGTAGAGGCAGCTGATAAACATTTATCAGCTATCGTGACACACGTGGCAGCCCAAACCAGCCTTCACTTTTACCTTCTCTTCTTCTTTCCTATAGAGGCGTTAATTTTGTAGGTTTCACTCTTCAGTGCCTTAGAGAAGTTTATTTAGGCTGCAGATTGACTGTGCTTACAGTGCACCCCTGTACCACTGTGACTGTGCCCTACGTGTGCATCCATGTGTGTATGAATACAGGGAGTGGCACAGGGAAGGAAAGTACATCACAGATTGTCAAGCTGGATACCAGAGAATCAACTTTATATATTCTTCCAGAGTGTCTTGCAGTCCTAGAGACCAAAATGAAACTTTCAGGGATTTAACCCATATCCATGAGATAAAACTCTATGGATAGCATACATACACACTGGTAGGCAGAATGTTCAAGCCAAGAGAGACATTTTCAACAATTCCAGAATACAAAGCAACTTATTTAAGTACCTTTTCTAAGACTGTTTCAGATTTATCTTATTCATCATGTTATGGCTTTCCTTTGGATTCTTCAACCCTTTATTTCTCTTTTTTTATTTGTCTGATTTTACAATTGACCCAGCTAGCAGTAGGAGGTTGAACTAGAGATCTCTAGAGATTTTTAAGTCCATTTTTTATTTAACCCTGTGATTCCAAAAGGAATGGCATCTTTATCACCTGCTGATCACCCACCTCTCCTACAAATTTTGAAACCTGGTTAGGTGGTCAGGATACATAGCTGAGAGGTTAAACTTTTCAACTTAAAAGATAACAGAGCTCTCTACCAATGATGTGTCTTCAGTTTGGGGTCTAGAAAAACCAAGCCCAAATTTGAAACTCGATTTCCTTTTTTACATTAGCATCACTACTTATGTCTTGCAACACGATGATAAAAAAATTGATTTTATTTACTTGGGGCAATTGCCATAGGCATTTTCATGCTGAAAATCTTGCTATCTATCACTGTTCTACTTGTATCACACCTGTGACAGTTTGGCCTCATTCTACAATATTCAAAACAAATAACATGCTCCAGCTTATAGCTCCACCTAACAATGCCATGTGTAATTAACTTCTTTTAATTTAAATACCCATCACACCAACACTGTCTGTGCCACCTGCAGAGAGGTTTAGAATCATAATCTTTTCTGCCATGTGCAGAACAAATTGTTTTTCCACCATCAGCATCATTTCCATGCTGAAGCTCAAACTGCAACCTGTTATGGTCCTTCCATGAGGCACCTCTTCGAAAAACCCTCAGTAGCACACCAAGAAAAGCAGTTTCACAGTCTGCTGAAGGACTGCTTACTGCTGAGCATTTCCCTGCAGTCTCACTATACAGACTAGGATGATGTACTATTGCTGCTTTTCTGCCTTGGCTGACAGAAGAGACAGAATTTGGCCTTCAGCTCATAAAGATTTTTCTGGCATGGGCTACACTTACCTCCTGGACAATGCCTCATGGCCATCTTACACCGTCTGGACTCTGCAATGGTGGGACATGGTATTGTGTCTTTTGCTGGCTTCTTCACAATTTGTCTTGTTCTTGTTTCCAGGCCCCACTTAAATCCACATGTTTTGTTATTTCTGCTGCAAGTCCCCCACTCACTCCACTGACCCACTTCACAGCCTTCTGATAAAGCAAAAGAAAACACAAGTGAGCAATTCTCTCGGGTTTTTTTTTGGTTTTTTTTTTCTTTTTTCTTTTTTTTAATTAGAATACACTGTACACTGTTAGAAAGCAACACTTGGCAGTTGTACTATTAGCAGGCAAAAACTAGAAACAAAATTAAAATCTCTTTAAGAACGTGAATCTTTTAGTCAGCATAAACCCACCCCCCCAAAAAATCAGAATATAAAACTGTATGTTTGATATGTTATGACAGTTCCAAATATCGAAAAATTCTCCTAAAATAATGAGATTGACTTTTTTCCTATATTTAATATATATTTGGTTGTCACCTGGGTTTGAAAACTTCAGAAGTTCACATTACCAAGCCCTCTTCATCATGAAATGCAAAGCAATACTCTTGAAAGAAAGAGTTTGTTCTGACACAAGTCTTCAAATCTTGGGAATTCTGAGTTGTAAATCTTCATACAAGGTGATTTTACAGTTAAGAGGACAGAATTTTCTGATGCACAACAGAGAGGCTTTCCCAATGAGGCAGGATTTGAAAGTTTGGAAAAATGTAGTGTTATCAGTAAAGAAATCAATAATAAATCATTACTGAGTATTTCCTGATAAGAAATACTTGAACATGGCCACCTGGCAAAAGAGCTCTTTCAGCAGCACTGCTGTGCTGGAAGACTCACCCACACATTCCATAAGCTCTTCCAAGGCTGCAAATCCAGCAGGACACCCCCGAAAGCAGCGGCCCCTGTGCGAGTAAAAGCCGGTTTTGCACTTGGTACAAAAGTCTCTGCTGAAGCAGGAGTCGCAGTTTTCTATTCTGCATCCTGATTTCAAAGGATCACAAGGAACAATGAGACAGCAAAGTTAGGGTAAGACTAAAAATGAAGAGACTTATAAAGCAATAAAATAACAAAGCCAGAAATGCTATGATTCTGTCATCCTGAAATCCATCTGGTATATAAATGAAATTAGAGGTAACTGTGTTGACCACATTTTCCTCAATGTCCTTCTATCCCATTTTTTTAATAAAATGTAGATAAAACCCATAGTTTAATTTTATTTGAGTTAATGACATCTGTTTGGAGGAAATATGTTCAATAGAAATTATTTTCATGTGTAAGTAATTTTGATAAAACCGAGATGCAACAAATTATTTTGGAAAGTATGCATGTGTCATATGTATTGTCTTCAGTTTATAATTTATCACTGAAAGCAGGATACATTTTTTTCTGTGAGATGACCCTATAAATAGCTGAGTGGATGCTTTCATGTATATATCTGATGTCTATGTCTACACGTATGCATGTGCAAAAAGCTTCAATTTTTCTGGATTTAACCCTTCTCTATTACTGAGGCACTTAATCCACAAAAATCCACATTCTTAAATTATTAGAGACATACACCATAACCAATAGATTAAAAAGAAACAAACAAACCAAACAAAACAACTATTACCTTTATGAAATATTGTATTTCTCTGAAAATTTAAGGCTAATATGACCTGCAATAGATGACAAACTCAGGTGTAGGTTTTTCAGAAATATCTTATTCCATATTAAAACATGTCAACTTGAAAATGAACTAATTATCAATGATCATATGTACACCATACATACCTAGAAAAAATTCCAGGGAAAATGATACCAAAGATTAAAAAGTATAAGCCATTATATTTGGAACAGCAAGGATCACTTAATAATTATTTTTTTAAAAATCTAATCCTTCAGTTAACAAAATTTAAAAAACTACATTAAGACTATCCTCTCTTCAGCTCCCTGAAGCCATAGCAAGAAACACTTTTTTATTCATGTCATGCAACAGTATAATAATGATTTTGGTAATTCTGTCACTCATTTATTCTTCATTCTTTTACAATGAAAAAAAAAAGCACAAACCATTAGGTCACAATTCTGAAACAGCAACTAAATATGTAAATATGTCTGATAAACATTTAAAATTTAGCCAATCTTTAAGAAACAGAACTTAATATTTATTCTTGAACTTCAGCAGGCCAAAATAGGGCATCCCACAATATTTTAACAGTGTGTGTGCGAGTGTGAGTGTGTAAAATTCTTTGTTGCAATTAGGAAAATATTTCACATGGCACATTTCTTGTGGCATTGGACAAAAATTAGGTAGATTGAATGAAAAGAAAAATGTATATTTCAAGTGGTGTTGACCTTTGCTTGGTTAAAAGGAACATGAGCATCCGTTTCAAGCCTTGCCCTGACAATGATAACCTCTGCTGGCTCTATTTAGACACAAGCACACATAACCTGAATGCTACCAACTCCTGTATCCAACATTTTTCAAAAGGGCTTTTAAAACTTGAGTTCATATAAGCAGCACAAGTTGGGCTTCTTGTCCACACTTCAGTTTATAGGAAAGTCCTTAGAATAATAATTTCTTTTTCATAAGAGTTGAACCAGTCCCTAAAAAACAAGATCCTGGTAAATGTCTACACAGTGACCCTGCAAAATCACTTCCCTAGATTAACGAATTGCAAGGCAAAACCAGCTAGGTGAGCTGCTCTGGAGATGCACCACATACTTAATTTTTAATCTGGTTTGTTACACTCAAGGTGTACTGCAAGTATTTTATTAAATGCAATGTTTGAGTCAAACATCCTGTGTGTTTGAATATTCAGAAAAAACATTTGCCTCTTGCCCACCCACCTGAGACACTTGAAAAGACATCAAGGCTTTTATAAATTGTGTAGTCCCAATGATAAGATGAAGAACAGAACATTAAAAGAAAAATCAGCACCTTGCAAGCCTCCCTCACATCCAAGTTACACAACATTTTTTAAAGCACATTTTAACTACTGCTTTCAAAAAACATGTTGGGAGTAACCTGCTAAAAGTTTTTCTGTGTGTGTGGAAGAGGGACTGAAGGAAAAACTGTCAGCAGAAGTTACTGTTTGATATGATACAGACATGCTTGGTGTGTGGAAGTCAGCCTCACTTTACACTGGGGATTCCCTCCATATCACTATTTAACATAAGTACCCGTGTGAATAACCCATATTTAAACATTAAATGAATTAATAAATCCTCTTTCAGTTTTGATCATACTTCTAAACTCCCATCTTTTTTGTATTTTCTGCTTTACCTGCAATGCCAGTTTCCTTTTGGCTCACAGCAGAGTCCTTGAGATAACTATCTTTTAGAAGCTTTAGTAGGTGAAGGTTGGGTGGAGTGAAGGTTGGATGAAGGTTGGGTGGAGATTTTACCCAAGACAGTTTATTTTCATATTTTTTTCTCTGAAAATAATCTACTCCAAACATGAAAGACCTATTACTTAACCTGTATCAGATGAAATTTAGGGGAAAATCCTGAAGGAGTACAAGGACTACTGTAAGAATTCTGAAATTAAAATATTAATTCATCAGAGTGATATTCATCACAATGCTTAGGATTACTGAGCAGTAATTATAATGATAATTTAACTGTAGCTGAAGATAAAGTAGGAGTGACAACAACCTGACTCATCTATAATTTCACCAATCCCTATGACCTTGACACTCACTCCTTCCAGCTCCTGCTCCCATCCCTCTGCTGCTCACTTGAACAGCATTGGTGTTCCAGATGGAATTTCACACTGCCATCCCACAGTGTCCACTGGCACTCTGCACTGACCTGCATTGACCAGCAACACCTTCTGTGCTAATCCTCTCCAGAATTTTTTGGTAGTTGAGCTGCCTGACAGCTACAATTGCAATTACAACAGTCTCAAAGGGTCATGTGCTCTACTATACTACATAAGAATAGTTCAAGCAACAGCATAATAATGAAGTAATGCTATTCATTACCTTTCTTAATGCATTGAATTAATACACATGTTTAGTAAATGCTCAATTTGTTTAAAAGTTTCTCTGGATCTTGTTTTTATTGAAGGTGAATGGAAGGGGAAATTACAAGGTTGCACCCACCTAGGAGAAAGAAGGAGAACCTAAACAAATGAGTGTCAGCCAAAGCTGAAGGGAGCTGTAATTTTTAATCTCTGAGTGGTTTCTCCTCCACTTATAAATTGTAAAGGTTAGTATAGCCATGAAATAAGTTGAATGGTTCAAGATAGGCTTAATCCATTAATCAGTTCAACCATTGAACTGACAGGCTTCACCTTACTCTTTAAATTCAGTTCTCTTTTCTTCTCATGAGATTATCTCTTGTTGGAGCAGATCAGTTCAAAGTCATTAATTATTAAAAATTTATTGGAAAATTAACAAAGGGTAGCTTGTCTCTTGGACATTCTTCTACAGAAGAGATTTAACACCTTCCAAGTTCATGTCTAAAAGGACTGCATTCTCCTACTGCAGTGTTCAAAGTGGAAATCATATCCAGCAGGAAACTCTACATTGATTTCTAGAGACAAGCAGTCTCAAATTTCATGATTCATTGTTACTAGAAAAACAGTCTAGAACCACTGAGCAAATTTTAGGCACACATGTTGCTTACATGTAGAAAAGAAAATTTGTCTTGAAATACAAAATTTCCATCATTTTAGTGGTTCTGCACTTGGCTGTGGTATTTATTGTGTTACATTTGGCACTGACCATTTTTGGCTTTTAAAATCAAGGAAACATTTTCCATAAAAATATGTTCTATAGCTTCTCTAACAAAAACAGGAAAGTGTTCCAGTAAAAAAAAATGTTTAAAAGCTTTTGTGCCTATGAAGACATTATTAGGGCAGAAATTATTTCAGTTTATGTGATTCAAGCCCTATAACTCCCATAAGGATTTTGACATAGCCAAAATTTTTATTATTTTTAGCTGAGATAATATTATCTGAGCAATGGAATCTGTAAGCATACCTAAGAAGAGCAAGTAGGAAGAAACCTATTCAATTTTTTAGGAAGGTTTATTTCAACTCAACTTCAATCAACAAAATGTCTGTGTGTTCACAATGCTTCATATGTACAAACCAAGATCACCAAACCAAGAAAAAAAACAAACAACTAAGTGATGTATAAATACACCAGTTAGCAGCTACACTAACATAAAAATATACAGAAGGGATCATCAGAGGCAAACCGGTACTGGTCCATAAATGCAACTGCATCATTATTCTCACAGGAGGAGACTATCAAAGGCATGAGGCTGAGATAAATATCAAGTGCTCAACACATGCCAATATGAGTTAGACACAACTTGCACTTATATTTCTCAAAATCAATCCGGTAATCAGGGGAAAGTGGTAAAACCAAACCATATTACATTGAATTCAACCTCCACCTTCTGCAATTAACTTTTATATTTTTTTTCTTTTCAAGAAAGTGAAGAATACTGCCAATACACCAAACCAAGCCTTTCTCACAATACACTAATTTGTATTAGTACAGGCTAATACAAATGAATTAATCTGTTTCCTAAACCTACAAATATCTTCAAAAACATTTTTCCATGGGAAAGTATTTACAGCCCAGTTCTGGCAGGTTTCAAATAGAGAAGTTGTTGAACTCACAAATGTGTTATGAAAATTAAGGCCAAAATTCTAAATCACTTCACAGAATGGATGCATAAACCATATACTGTCTCATTTAATTTTTTATCAAAACTTAACCACCTGGTACAGATTAGGCAGCACTCTGCAATATTACACAGCAGTTGGGAATATTATATCCATGGAGCCCACGCAGGGAAGGGGGAGAAAGAAGTGGGATAGCTTGGGGCAGGTCCAAGCATGGCTATAAGTGGTCCTCATCCAGCCCAGACTGCCACTGAGTGACCTCATGTGAGTCCCAAGATGATGTGTGATGTGAAAACCAGCACACACTTTCTCACAACTCTGTGTTCCCAGTGACATGGCTCAGCATTAGGGGAAAGGTGCCACACATTTAACAGACACTTGATTATTGCAGGAAAAAGAACAGCTATTTCTCACTTCAGGTTCTTATGTCAGGTGACCTGATTCTGGTTAGACTATGACAAAAACATTCTCCCCCTAAACAGGAATTAGAGGTAATAGCAATGATTAATAATCCATATGGGCAATACTCCACATATGAGCATATGGAAAAATCAATATGAATAGGCACAACTGCCAGACAGAGGTGAAATAATGTGAGATACCAGAGCACTCATGGATTTTAACAGTTGTGCTTCTAGGCACAAACTTGCAAACAGGGAATCTTGTTGCACATTAGCAGGTTGTAAATTTCCAAATAAAATGTTTCACTAAAAGTGAAAGGTTGTTTGTTTGTTTTTAATAGTACATCTGTTTTATTAAATTAGCAACACTTACATATTAAAGCATGTCTGGTGTGAGGTGTCTGGTCACCTGAAGTTTGTGCGGGAACGAAAAATATGACAAGAAGCCCACCCATATATGCGTGTTTATACTGACTGGTACCTACATATTAAATTCATTCTGAATCCCTTTTAATTTTAATATAGTGGAAATTTTTTTCTCAAAACCAGGAGTATCTGCATGAATCATATAATTTTTTTCCCCTAAATTGCCTTTCTAATTAAACTAATAATGATAACAGTAATAAAAAATAGGTCAATTAATCAACTAGTTAATCTGCTGAATCTTATATATCTTAGAATGAGCTGGGACCTTCTTGAGCAAAGAAGTTTTAAGACAATCTTGAGACAGCTGTGAAAATACAGCTCTGTTTCACAACATATCATCCTAAGGACTGAGCATGAGTTACAGCCTTCTGAGAAAAGTGTTCAAAAGGGCTCAAGAAACAACTCACTGGAACATCTGTTCATGTCTGGCGTCCGGAGGCCGTAGTAGCCTGCGGGGCAGGAATGCAGGCACTCCCCGTACTGCCGCATCCCCTCTCTGCGCAGGAAGAAGAATAACTTGTGCTGGCACCTGATGCACCCGTTATCCTTTGAACAAGATAAGCAACCTTTGCAAATTGGATTTGGTCCATAGTTAGCTGCAAAATAAGAAGATAAATTACGCTTTAGGATCATTTGAAAAGTATTTTGGCTGGTGGTCCTCTATCCTCCAAAGTGTTACTCATCTTTTGCATGACTACAAAAAGTTTCGAAAGGAGGGTTCTGAAAGTGCTCTCATTTTCAGACATCTGCACTGGCACTGATTAAAAAGAAACACAATCTCTACATTTTTAATTGTATGTAGGGCAGTTTAATGATTTTACACACATTTAAAATACAGGCACAGGCAAGCAGAGACCAAGCTTTATGAAGCTTACAGTATAAAGTTAAATAAAAACACAGTGCTGGACTCTAGTTTGAAACTGGGGACAAAAGCACACAACAGCAACAAAATATAAGAACTTCAGCACACTGATACATGCACATAGAACAATATGCCCATGGAAATTGAGCAACACCACTAATGTAATTTCTGAAGCAAGCAATATTCAGAGCACAGAAACCTCTGCAGAACAGGTACAGCACTAGCAATGTGTGCTGTCTCCTTACTCTCAGCTGTCTTCTTGCAGACTCTTCTAGATCAGAGTATCAAGACCAATTTTTCAAAAAAGGAGAAGCATTTTTAAGTTTTAAGAGCCGTCTTCTACAAATTTTTACCCAAAATGGGCTGAAAGCCATATGCACACATTACCAAAGGAGCACATTTAGTGCAAGTTACCCTTTTAGGTCACCAGTGGCTGTGCATTCAAGTCTATGCTCTGATTTTGCTGGATTATTTTCTTTTTTTCTTTTAAATTACTTGGCTGATCACTGCAACAAAAACTTCAGCCACATCACTCTTTATTCTTACAAGCTTTTATTATCCTGCCTTTCTGCAGAGTTGCAGAACACTCCTTTGTCCCCATGGGCTGCCAAGTCCTTCTCAGGTGCTGGGTCAGCACAGTAGGTTAGCAGAGGGAGGATGACTCAAGACATTCCTGAAACCAGCATAACTTCATAGGTCTGTTTTAAATATTAAATTGGCTACAGGACTTCACAGAAATTTGCCAGTTCAAACCTGGTTTACTGAAAACAAAAGGAGAATATTATGCAACAAAGGAAAGTGTCTTTGGGGTCTCAAGAGGTTTTTAATAAAGGCCACCCAGGGAGCAGCTCATCAAAAGGACCTATGTTTAATTGTTAATTTTTTAAATATTAAAAATTATTCACACCCTTATGTAGTGATCTAGTACTTTTACCTTGTATGGCTGGATAATTGAGGTTGTTCAACTGATGACTTCACCAGCAGAGTCAGGGAAAAAAACAAGGAAAAGCCCACCACCCTCTGGAACCAGTAGCTGATAAGCTTTACTCTCACCTTCACACATCTGCTCACCACATTCTAATTCCCTCTTTGCTCCCATCCCCCACACAGGACTCACTAAGTTCAGCACGACAGCATTCAACTCCAATCTTGTACAAATATTCCTGGTGGGTGGCAGGCAGGACAAGAGGGAGCCATCTAGTGTGAAACAGCTCAGTGAGTGGGACACTTTCTGAATGTTAGAGTCCTCTGGTGCCAGTCTCACTAGGTGAGATCCTCTGGATGGGAAAAGTATTCTTACCCCTCATGGTACATGTATGATTCTTCAGCACTCTGTTAACCCTTTTGTAATGAGACACCCTAACAGACCAACTGCCTTACACTCCTGAAACAGTTCCCATGTCCTCTTGCCTAAAAGACTTGACATATAACTTTTCCTACACTTCATCTTGTAACTATTTTCATTCCCAACCCAGTTCTTCAAAGACATACAAGAAGACAAACAAACAAATGATGAACTAGGCATGGGTGCATCTCTCCACTCTCTGTGGGCAGGGATTGCCTTACTGTAACCACATCAAATAATATCTGACCATGTACACCAAAGCAATTGTTGCTTAACACATGGTGGGCAATCCTGGAGACTTCTAAGTTCTCTTTTAGTCTCCTTGGATGTCACTCTCAGTAAATCTTTACCTCCAGCTTATTCAAGATTCCTCAGAGAAGCCTAAGGCTTCTTGTATTATAACAAAAGAGTTACAAGGAACAAAGTAAACACAAGGATGCAAGATACTTACTACTCAGAGTTTTTTTTGGAGTTGAAATCATGTCTATAACTTTGACTTAGGACCAGGCCAACTGATGAACAGCATGAATATAGCTAAAGGTTATTATATACATATATATATATATACACATGGACATGGACTTATATGGATGCTATAATGCTATACATATGGATATAGCTAAAGGGAAGAAAACAGTAGGCCTGCTGGCAACAGACAGGGTGAAACTGTCTCAAAGGGAGAATAAGATCTTTCCACAGGAGTTAGCAGGGCTCACTGAAAGAGCTTTAAAGAAATTTGAAGGAAGAAAAGGATAAAACAAAGCTCACTGAAATCAGAGCAGGGTATTAGCAAGGTCTGTCAGTCTGCTGTCACAGTGGAGGTAGGGGTGTTTTGGTTCTCTAGAACTTAGTGATGGTGAGGATAGGGTTGAATGTTTGTAAGAACTGGGGGAAGGCCGACAAGGCAGGCATCATGGTGGGAGTCTGCAACAGATCCCCCAATCAGGAGAAAGTGGCAGATAAAATATTCTCTAAGTAGCTAGGAGAAGTCTAACAATTACTCACCCTTGTTTTCATGGGGAGCTTCAACTCACCAGATGTCTGTTGGAAACACAGCACACCAAAGAGCCCAGGAGATCCTGACAGGGCTGGTGATGAAGCAAACTAGGGAAGGTAACTGCTGGACNCACACCAAAGAGCCCAGGAGATCCCAGGGAGCGTGGGGGTACATAACTTCCTGACAGGGCTGGTGATGGAGCAAACTAGGGAAAGTAACTGCTGGATCTGTTGCTGGAGGATGAAGAAAGACTTATGGGGGGTGTGATGGATGGAGATCACCAAATTGTAAGTTTTGGTTCTTGTTAAACTAAGGAAGATGGTCACCAAAACCTCTTCCTTGGGGCAAAAGACTCCAAGAAGGCTAAAAAGTCTTCAAGAAGAAAATCCTAAAGACACAGGAGCAGGCTGGTGACACACGTGCCAAAAGATGATCCAGGGGGAAAGAAGACTAGCTGAACAGAGTTTTGGCAGGAACCCAGGAAAAAAAAGCAGAGTTTATAACCTTTGGAAGAAGGGGCAGACAATTCAGGAGGTCTCCAATGATATAATGAGGTTATGCAGGGAAAAAATTACAAGGGCCAAAGCTCAATCTGTTACTTAATCTGTTACTTCCATAAACAACAGTAATAATATTTCTATAAATACATTAGCAACAGCAGTAGAGCTAAAGAGAATCTCCACTCCTTATTGAATGTGGGGGGAAACACAGTGACAAAGGATAAGGAAAAGGCTGAGGCACATTATATCTTCTTCAATCTGTAACAGTAGTAAGACTAGACTTTTTCTGGTACCCAGCCCCCTGAGCTGAAAGGCAGGGACAGAGAGCAGAATGAAGCCTCCAAAATCCATGGGGAAATGACCAGCAACACCACTTGGACCCATCCAATTTTATGTGGATGAAATCCACACAAGGATACTGGGAGAGCTGGTGGAGGATCATTTACTGATCAGCCAGGGAGGTCCACATTGGCTGACTGGAGGTTGGCCAATGTGACACCCATCTAGGAGATGAGTCAGAAAGAGGATAAGGGAACTACAGGCACATCAGTCTGATCTCAGTGCTGGGGAAGGTCATGGAGCAAATCATCTTAAATGCCATCATGCAGCACACACAGGACAAGCACGTTATCAGGCCCAGCCAGCATGATATCAAAGGGAGGTCCTGCCCAACTGACCTCATCTTCCTCTATGACAAGATGATCCATGTGTAATAGATGAAAGTAAGGCTGTGGATGTGTCTACATGGACTTTAGTAAAGCCTTAGGCAACATTTCCTACAGCATTGTCCTGGAGAAACTGGCTGCTCATGGCTTGGATGGGTGTACTCTTCGTTCAGCAAAAAGGCAGGTTGGACAGCCGGGCTCAGAGAATGGTGGTGAGCAGGGCTGGCAGCTGGTCACCAGTGCTGCTCTCCAGGGCTCAGTACCAGGGCCAGGCCTGTTAAATGTCTTTATCAATGATCTGCGTGAGGGCGTTGAGGATACCCTCTGTCAGTTTGCACATGACATAAGCTGGGCAGGAGTGTTGGAGTGTTGGGCTGGAGAGTAGGAAGGCTCTGCAGATGGATCTGGATCTGTGGATCAAGGCTGAGAGTGTAAGTTTCAGTAAGGCCAAGTGTTGGGTCCTGCACTTGGGTCACAACAACCCCATACAATGATAAAGGCTGGGGAAAGAGTGGCTGAAAAGCTGCCCAGTGGCTGAACATGAGCCAGTGTGTGCCCAGGTGGCCAAGAAGGCCAGTGACATCCTGGCCTGTGTCACAAACAGTGTGGCCAGCAGGACCAGAGCAGCAATTGTACCTCTGTACTGGGCACTGGTGAGGCCACACCTCAAAACCTGTGTTGGGTTTTAGGCCTCTCATTACAAGAAAGACACTGAGGTGCTGGAGTGGGTCCAGAGAAGGGCTATGTCATTGCTGAAGGGTTTGGAGCACAAGTCCTGTGAGGAGCTGCTGAGGGAGCTGGGGTTGTTTAGCCTGGGGAAAAGGAGGGTCAGGGAGTACATCATTGTCTACAGATGCCTGAAAGAAAGTTTTAGCAAGGTACAGTTTACTCTTCTCTCCCAAATAAAAAGCAATAGGATGAGAGAAAACAGCCCCAAGTTGTGTCAGGGAAGTTTATATTGGGTATTAGGAAAACTTTTTCTGTGGAAAAGGTTGTCAAGCCTTGGAAAGGGTTCCCCAGGGAAGTGGTTGAATCATCATCCCTGGAGTTATTCAAAAAATGTGTAGATGTGGTGATTAGGGATATGGTTTAGTGGTGGACTTGGCAGTGCTGGGTTCATGGTTGTATTCAATGATCTTAAAGGTCTTTTCCAACTTAAACAATTCTATGATCTTGTGGAGCAAGAATTAGGCTCTGGAGCAGATATGTATCAGGCCCCCATGTAGGTTTCTTTGCCGTCTTTTCTCATGGATCTCCTTGAAAATTCTGACTTCTTGGCCACAAAATGTGTCTGAGTTTGACTCTACTGTCCAACTTTCCTTTATTACTCCACATGTTACTCTTCCCAAGCACCTCTTCTGTCTATTTCTGGTAAGATGTCTTTGTTGATAACACTTTCTTTCTTCAGGCAAATTTAATTATGCTGACTCCTCTGGGATTCAGCTCCATAGAAAAGGAGCTAAAAGCATAAAATGATCTTTCACTATCCTGTGCTATTATTTGTTCAGGAAATGGATGACACATCTTTCATGGCTTAAGGTCAGCTCAAAATATATTAAAGAGTTCAGTAATATAATAATTCTGTAAATTGTATGGGTTTCCCAAACCATGTCATCTTGACCCTCCTCCTTCTTCTTCTCCTGAGCAATCTTAAAAAATTATTTTTTTATTTCTATTGCTGTATTTTTTTACCTTCTTATAGGAATGCTGTGAGATTCAAAACTTGTAAACTGCTCTGATATCCTCAGATATATTGTATTTATTGTTACTTAAATAAACTTAAATTACTGAACTCACAGATTGAATTTGGACAGTGTTCAAAATCATCACTTAATTTATGGTCACATATTGATGAATTTCCCTAGCTTTGGTCTCCTAGCTTTTTTCTTTTTTTTAGCATACTAAGAAATTAAATATCACCGAAGAATTATAATGGTAAGGGGAAGATAATACGATATGTTGCATTACAAAGAGCAAATTTTGTGAAAGAATCTGAAAACTCCCCACTGTGCTGCTGAGGCATTAAACTGAATAATTTCCAGGTAATTTGTAGATAGTAAGTTACTGTAAAGTGTACCATTGAATCAATCTTCTTCCACATTGTTGTTGCTTCTTTTCAGAGCTTCTCATGAAGCACCAATTCTGCAACATTTCCATCATTTCCATTTCTCCCAGAGCCAGGGAAAATTGTGATATGATCTACTAACAAATTACTTGGACAACAAACACATACATTAACAAATCAAATACCATAGCACTGGTTTTGGGGTCATGTAAGGATGCCATCTTGAAGATACCCACTTAACTGTGCCTCTCTTGGCACTATATACATAGGCCATAATTAAATCCTACAAAATCCTCCCTGCCTCAAATTCTTCCCTTCCCATCTCAGTTTCTTAACGTAGCAAATTGATGTATTGTTATCACATACAGCTTTTTCAGTTCACATATAATTGCTCAGTGAAGAGGAAGTGAACACCTCTGCCTTCAACAGAAACATCTATACCCTTCCTTTTTAATTTCTTCATAACTTCTTTTTTTTCCCCTGTATATTTGTTTGCAAGAAAAAATAACAAGCTTATAAAACAGTCTGTCACATTCCAGATTACTGACTGCATCACATGCAATGTAAAACATCGTGCTACTCATCCTTATTTCAACCCTGCCTGGAACAGCCTCCTCATCTCTGTGTGCCAGGCAGGCAGGTCTCCTCCAGCCAAATCCCTCATGGAGACTTGCTCCTTCCACAAGGCCCACAAATGTTAACCAGTGTCAGAGTGCTGCTGTCATCACATGATAAAACTGAGAATGCACACATGCTGTAAGTTAGCACCATCCTCTGGCTCTCAGAGCACATGATTGCCCTGGTTCTCTATTAAGACTGCAAGGTCCTTGCAGGAGGAGGAATGTTTTGTACAGCCACGTTTAAGTATGTACACAGGTGTAAACACTGCATATAAACACAGGCATGCACCTTAATAAAGGTAATGCATTTTCTACTCCTTCTGATTCTACAACTATAGTCCAGAGCATCTCTATAGTTAAAGAAAAAATCTTTACAGACTTGATTCCCCATGTAGTGCCTTTATTTTAAATCTGGTATTAAATTTGCCAAGTTTCAAAAGGTTACTTGAGAACACAGACTAGTACCCAAACACTGAATGAAACACTTCTAAACCCTAAGGGTGTTCAAAGTTTCATGGTTTGGATCCATATCAAGTAAAATCAAATGTCAGCTAATTACTTTAACTCTTGTCTAGATCAAATGTATTTAAGCCACATTGCTGAAGTAGTTTTAAGTGAATTGTTATGACTATTTAAAATCACAAGAGAATCAAAATGAGTCTAGCCTGATCCCCACAAGAATACAAGTTGTTCTGTAAGCAAAAGAACTTAGAACATTTGATTTTCTGTGATCTTACTGTCCTGCAGCCCACACTACAACTGCTTCTAATTTGTGTCTTTCTTGTGTACCCATTTGTTGGGTGTCACAAAGCTCTTTTGAACCTGGTGCTTCAGCTCACCACAAGAACCTGGTATTTTTATGCTTCTGTAAAAACCAGGCTGAAATGGACAAATAAGAAATAAACAAATGGACAAATAGACAGTTGGAGAAAGAGGAGATCCTGGCAGAGAAACCAGCAGTAAAGTCGTTCCCTAGTAAACATTTCTTTAGAGAGCCAGGCTAACATGCTCACTATGTCCCTAATATCACTTGCTATCTGGTCGCTGCATCTCTCTTTGGCAGTCTTCAGTCTTTTGAGCTCTCTGAAGTCAGAAACTGAGCTTGCTGATACAATGGCCAGCTTAATGATACTCTCACCCTAACTGGGATTGCAGCCACAGGAATGTTGGTAACTGGATTTTAGTATGGATCTAGCAGAAATGTCTCCAAGACACTTACCACTGTAAACATGAGATGTGCAGATGGGACTCAGAGGAGGTGAGGAACTAAAAGACCACTACAAGCTGCACTTATTGCAAAACAGCAGATTTCATGATCCTGAATTCAATTAATGCTTTGAAGATATCCCATATGTATCTCAATAAAATACACCTATGCTTGGCTTATGTCTTCAGGGGCACCAAGGAATTGAAATTGAACAAAACATACAGCCCTGTAGATAAACCAATACTACGTAGTTTACCAAGGCACTAAGACTGTAACGCTGCAAGTTGACTACAGCTGAAAAACATCTGACTGGCTATGAAAGGAAGCTGGCCAAGAAAAATACCTATTTTTCATCAGAACTTCACAAAAGCAGAAATAAGTTTTAGGCAGAAAACTTCAATTAAAAAAAAAAAAGACTCATTTGTTTCTAGTAATTATCTTTAAGAGAATTTAAAAATTCAAGGTCAAAGGGGATTTTTATAAAAAATTAGGCCAATGCCTTATACAAAGAAGCCACAGAACTTTTGCTTTACTGAAACATATCATTTAAGAAACCATTCAATCTTAATTTTTAAATTGTCAGTGGTAAGGAAACCACCACAACCTTTGTTAAGATATCATAGGGGCTAATCACTCACGCTGTTGAAAATGTGCAGTGGAATTCTGAACTTCAAGGATCAACCACTGGACCTTTTTATGTCTTTGCCTGCCAGTTTGTTAACAGTTTTTCAACGTTTTCTTTCCCAATGCAGATCCTCTGATCAGGTCAGCTTTCTCATGGGTAAGATAAACAGAGCAAGATTCCAGAATGTCTCACCACAAGGCAAAGGAACCGTACTTTGATCAATCCCTTACAATTTTATCAACAGGCTTATATATACTAAAAAAAAGCTTAGCATTGGAAAAGCAACTGTATTGATACCAAATAAAGAAGTGATAGAACTTCACTACTTTTCCTAGATTTTACTCTCCTGAAGCATTCATGTGTTATGTAAATTGTTTTGACCATGAAGATACCATTTCCCAAGTACCATGTTGCTCTGGGTAGGATGCAGACATAGGAGATCACTCAGTGTTCCTTCTCAGGGCACCAGGCCTTCAACACTCAGCATCATTTTCTCTAAAGTTTTCCACAACTGAGGAAAATGCACGTTCCCCACTCTTCCTCTGAAGACAGATTAACTGTAGGGTAACTTAAAAGAGTTTGGTATAAATGTCATCAAATTTTGCTTGTAAGTGAGCAATATTGCCTGGTTATTATTCTTTCACTTCCCTTGGAGGTCTTCCTTGTATTTTCAATATCACTATTCTATGCTTAGACTACTCTCACTTATCAGCTCATTTCATTATCTCATTATTGATAAAATGTCTTTCTGGTTATTCTGGTCTAGGCTTCCAAGAGACTTGTCTTCATTCCATCTATACTCAAAAGTTGCATTTTATTCCACTTCCAAATCAAAACATTTTACTGTTGCTACACAGCCATCCAGCTGAGTATTTTCAGAACTTCCTGTAGGGCTTTCCCCACCGCCATGACATGGAGAATCACTATGAGGATCAATTTGATATTATTCTCCTTCAGCACCCTGGCAAGTCTCATGAAATCACCTAAATGTTGAGATATTTTGTAATATTTATTGACTCTAGGCATTAGCACCATTGCATAGCAAGTTCAGAAGTCTACCAATAAAATTACACATATGTTGGTTTCAGGATGCTTGGTTACGTAGATGTTTTGAGAACATTACTGACTTTCTTTCCAGCTGGGATGAACTGCTACTAACAGAGGTATCTCAGACATCTTTTTTCATTTGACCATCTGAGCTTTTAAAGGTATCTCTCATAGTTCACTTTCTGGATGCCTACTGTCATCTGGAAACATTTAACTCTTCTTCCTCTGTCCACTGCTCACAGTCTACCAATCCTCACTTGCCTTAATGCTACTGAATGCTGCTTCCTTCTTATACTTGGGATGTGAATTCTCTTCCACAATTTCTGTTTATCTCCTAGACATTTCCCCTTCCCCTGAAAATGGAGCAGTCTGGTTGCTCAGACCTCTTGCATTTCCCCAGTGTTCCCCACCAATGTACTTGTTTTTCCAGTATGGAAATCCAGAGCTGTCACCAATTTACGTTTTATCCATGGGAAGTTTATTCTGTCTACACAATGGAAAAAAAAATACAGAACATCTGTTGCAGGTCACAAACAGCAGCCCATCACCTGCCTTCCTAAAAAACAACTACAGAAATAGCCAGAGAGAGGAAAGTGTCATACTCCCTGTTGCAATGTCCTAGGAAATGTTAGCTTTTATTGATATCTTCTGTTCACAGATTCACCAGTTTTATTCTAGGTCTTCCTGTTCTAACTGAGAGTAATTGAACACACTTGAAACACTGGTGATAAAAGGCCCAAGTATCACCATAGAGTATTCTCAGAGACCAAAAAGAAAGATAAAATAAAATTAAATTTTTAAAAGCCCTGCTCCATTGTATTCATGCAAACAGGACAGCTAAAAAAGACTGTCCAGAAAAAAATAAAAAACAACCAAGCCTTACCAACCAACTGGTTCACAAATACCACTCACAGATCTTTTGAAGCCTGGTTCCATACCCATTCCCCACCAAGTACTCAGTTGGGTATTTGAAAATCTTACATGATGCACATTCAAGTGTATGTTGCCAATCCCATTTCTGAATTTTAATTTATAGGCCAATCAATTTCAGATACATGTCCCGGTTCCGACCCGGTACGGGTAGCGCCGAGCGGGGCCGGGGCGATCCCCACGGAGGCTGCACGNGCGCGGCAGCTTTGAAGCTGCCTGCACTCCAAGCCTGAGAGCTCGCCGCTTCTTCCTCTCCAAGGCAGAGCATTTCGATTTTGGGCTGCCACAGCTACAGTAAGAAATTGCATCACTCCAATAAATGCACTAGCTGCTTCTTTTAATCAACTGAAGTTGCTGATTTGTAAAGTGGCTGCTTCAGTTTTCATCACACTGAGAAGAGTCCTTCCAAGATGACCTCTGTTTCATCTCCTTATGAGTTGATAGATTTATGCTTTTTTAGAAACCCTATAGGTCTAACAATACTGAAACATAGGCAATACCTGCCAATTGTGTACTATTTGCACAGCTCTGGGCAGTTTTGTCTACTCCAAATCTCAAAAGTCTTTTTCTTATCTGGTATCTTCAGTTTTTGTAAAAATATTCATTATACAAGCTTTGCATAAACCCCCACTGGGTTTTAGGATACTTTATAAGTCTCAGATAATGTGATGAAATGTCAATAGCTTCATGTATAGTAACCTCAAGAAATTCCAATCATAAAACTCAAGAGGGCTTTTAACATGCAGTACTTTTGAAGGATAACTTGTCTCCCAAATGCTGTTATTTAGATTTTACTTACACTTCCTCCTGTTTACATGTCTAGAGAGTAAAATGTAGAAATCCCCCAAACGACTCCTTAAAAAGAAGCTGCTGTTCTTCCTCAAACCCCAGCAATTCAGACAGGGAGGAAGAGCACCACAATCACTGACTTAGGCCACAGAACAGATTATTTATATCTGATGAAGACTGCACAAATCAAGTGATGGGACAGAGGCCCAATGGCCAGTCTGCTTGTCCTAGGTTGCAATGGAAGATGTGCCCAATGTATTCTATTACCATCTTCATGGGTTGTTGGAAACAGGTGGGGCAGTGTTTTCCCTGCCCCCTCCCTCCGGACAANATTATATTTATTTTTATAGTTTTCCTATTAAATTGTATTTCTGACTTAGTCTCTCACTGGTTTTGATTTCAAACCAGTACACTGCTCTATTCTCAGACCTACCCCAATGTTCAGCTCCCTCTGCAATGCCCTTCATGCAATGATGGGGCTCTTTTCTTTTAGTGGAAAGAGAGCTGGGGGTAAATAAGCAGAAACTGAGAAGTAACATTCACATCCTAACATAAGTTATAGCACTATGGAAATTACAGGGTAAAATCCAGCTACTGCTCCCTGGCTGGAATGCTCCACAATGATTCCCCACACAAATGATCTGCAACCAGGAGGGATGGAAGGGAGGGTGGAGCAGAGTGGAGACACCACAGGCAGGCTCTGGGTAAGTCCTTGCAGGGAGGGGAACTCGATGGTACTTTGCAGCTGATAAACTACACAGCACCTCTCAGCCAGGGGAGAGAGGAGGTGTCCAGCTGCTGAGTCAGCAAGTGTGGTGAAAATGCTCTCCTCGGATGAACTCCAGTCATTGTTGTAGGAGAAGGGAATACAGGTGACCTCCCCCCGATAAGTAACAGCTGTGTTAATTACCCAATACAGCCTCACCCCTGATGAGTCACAGCTGCAGCCAATAAGGATGAGGGAGATAAAAGAGAGGGGGGTAGCTGCTAAGGGGATAATTATCATGGAGGAGGAACCTTGAGGAGTGTGAAGGAAAGCATCGTGAAGCAGGCTCCTGGGAGGAGAGAATTACTGCTGTGAGGTCAGTCTGGGTCTGCAGTTAGAACCTGTTGTTGGAACCTGCAGTCACAGTCTTGCTGGGTAGAGCCTTCATTCAGAGTCTGCTAACTAATCCATGCAGTCAGAAGCTGCAAGTAAAACCTACAGCAGGAGCTTGCTGCAGCCAGAGTCATTGAATAGTTGGAATTAAGATGACTAAGCCATGAAGAGGAATAAACCAGGGCCCTTTTTATGCTGTGTTTAACAAGAAGTCTGTGCCTCATCTCATTTTGACTCTCTAATAAGAGAGCTGCTGCAACAATTGTAGCCTACTTATAACATTAATCTTTATCCAAAGTTACCAGACTCCAAGATACGACCACCCCTCACTAATCACATGCTTTTATGCCTTTTTTTAACTGTATTTTTAAGAGCAAAGCAAGATCATTTTACACCACTCAGTAACACAGGGATGACTAGATCCACTCAAGCTCCACCTAAGCATAAAGAAATAGTAAATTGAGAAAGGGGAAATGTCAGGGAAGACTGTCGTAACTGCTGGGACCAGTCAAGGGTCTGAACCTCTTTTCCCCCCGACAGGGACACCTGTTGTGTAAGAACCATTCTCTATGCACACTGAATACTTTTATTGAGGATTAATAATATTGCTTTGAATATGTTTTTGCAGTCAGATACTATCACTGGCAATCCTCAAACCTTAATCTGTCACAATTTCATATTTAAAAAGAGTTATTCTGTAAACTGTTAGTGTTAAGTCCTTCACAGGCCCAAGCAGTTATTGGCAGCAGGTAACACTCTCAAATAAAGTGCTAAGACTTGAGGGATCTCCTTTATGCTGTTGGTGTGTGTCCCTGCCTAAGTCAGTCAAACCACCCTCTGATCCAGGACTGCTCAGTGGAGGGTCCCTGTAATGGGACACTTGACAGACTGGTTGGCCACAGGGGTCTCAGCTTCCCTGGGACACTGACAGACAAATGAAATATTAAGGGTTGAGGAAATCTCTTTTCACAGGCCCATTGGGCTGATTTCAATGAAGGGACAGGTACAGCTCCCCGCCATCAGGCCACCACACAGTAGCTCCCAGTGTCAGACCTGCTGCAGGCAGTGTCTGTCTCAGCAGGAGTGTGTCTCCTGAGGAGCCTGGCTGCTCAGACAGGGAGCCTGCATGGAGCTGACCTTAAACCACCTACAGCAGAAATTGTGGGTTTTAAAACCAATTGCTGTGTCCTCCCAAACAGGTTTTAGAAAAAATCACATTCCTCAGCTGAGGCTTTATCTCTTTTTTCACTTACATGTACTATGTCTTACCCAAATATGAGGCACGGGAGCTCTTTCCAGGCTTTGTATGTGGGAAGAGAGCTGCAGGGAAGACGGTACATGAAAACCACCATGTTCCCCAGATTATTTCAAGTGGGTGTTTTATTTGCCTTCCACTGAAAACCAATTTCATTGGGAAGCATGAGCAGATGCTCAAACCAACGCTGGTAGTTAAATTTATAATACAGAGAAATAGTTATGCCTCTTCTGGAAGCTAGAAGAAGTCTAGAAGCTAGGCTTACAATACCTTGGACGAACTATATATAGTGCTGGTGTGAAAGCTGCAAAGAGAACAAATCTTAAAACAATAATCACTCCTTTACTCTTTCCTCATGACACCATGCCATTGGTGAGGCCTGGCCAGTGAAGTCCACAAGGCAGTGTTTTTTCACCTCTCAGATGGTCAAAGTCACTTGGACACCATCTTCAGACTTCTCCATTTCAGATTCCCATGCTATAGTCATTCAGAAATGCAGAGGCTGTCACAGCCTATTCCTTGATTACAAAATTGCACAGAAATGCATTTTTCTCATTTATGTATTCTGTGCCACTATCTGATAGCACATCCAGCATATTGCTGGTGCAAATCAACATCTGGGACACAAATCCTATTGGAACAAAGTCCCGGGAATTTAAAAAAGTTCACTTTTTTCCAAGTCTTTTAATATCTAGAATATTTCAGCTAGCTGCTATGAATAAGATTCATCTTAGCATGCAGGTGAATAAACAGAGATTTAATTTTTCCCCTTTGATGGTGGGTTTACTTTGTCTCCTATTGTAAGTTATAACTTTTCCAAGCACTGAAAACTGCAGGGATCCAATGTAGAGGCATTCCAACAAAAACACAGTTCCAAATCCAGATCCACCCAAACCACAGAAGACAAAACATTATTGGCTGCACTGAAGCTATAGATGCAAAGATCCAGAACACTCTGCTTAAGACACAAAGTACAATGATATACAAGAAGACTTTATGCATGATGGGTGATATTTCACTTTACCTTTCATACTTTTACAGAAAAATTCCTAAAAAGGTAGAAAAGACTGAGGAACAGAAAAAAAAAGTAGTTAAAGAAGGAGTTTAAGGGAAGTCTTTCTTTTTACTTCCCAGAAGATTTAAAGGAAACATATTTTAAAAGTCATAGATACCAAATCTGGACTCATACAGAAATTCCAGCAGAAATAAACAGAAGCAAAGACTATGTAGTTATTTGCATTGTTGCACAGTACACTAATGACCTTAACTATTGATACTGTCACATTTTATTGTTCAGCAGAACTGGCACATAAAGGAAATGACAAAGGAAACAAATAAATGTTTGATTGCAATCATAAATCTGTAACAATGAAGAACATGCCTTAGTTCTCCAGATTATACAGCAATGAACACACTGCTTAGTGTTTCATAAATACCACCAAACATCTGAAATAGTGAACAGCATGTAAATGGAGGGTTTGCTTTTTTTCATTTCAAGAACACTATTACATGGAAAGGTACAGAAAATGGTAGCCTCTATGAATAAAGATATGAATGAAGGTTTAGATAGCTGTGAATAGTCTGGAAGATTTACTGTCCTTAGATATAAGCAGAAGTTTTGCAGAAGGAATGTTGCACAGCTCTTTACACTGAGCAAAGCTCTGACTTAAGCTTCAGTGAGGGCCTGTACAAGTAGATTTGCCAGATGCCCAAGCCTGATGGAGGGAAATGGGCTTTCAGGCAAGGCATCACAGTTGAGACTAATGCTTTGACCACATAGAAGGAAATTGTTCCTCAGAGTATCATGGAAGATTAAGCTGGTAGTTTCCTGGTAGATATGATTTGTCTGAAGAGAAAGTGAGTTGGGCACTGTGTAGATGCAGCACTGCATTTCCTTAGTACAGCAGCTGGCAGAGAGTAGATAATGATTATGTGTGCACTAGAAAACTAATAGCCCTTAAGGTTCCATGTTGTCTTCTTGGGCTGAATCCATTATAACTCAAGTCAAATTTTTGTCAAAATTTTCCTGAAACACTATGCAGAGAGGAAATACTGTCTTATCCTTTCCTGGCAAAGAAATTCAAGGCTACATGGATGCTGTGGTTACTCCAAGAGTTACTCAGTTTGAATAAGTCCAGGACTCCAAGTGGTGTCACAACACTCATGAACAGTTAAATAAAGGCACAGCCACTTCAAGCCCCAAGTAGATAAAGCCCAATGCACCTGGTCTGGCATCAGACCTGACCCTGCTTCGAGCAGGACATTGCTAAGGGAAGTCCAAAATCCTGCCAGAGGTCACTTCCACTGGACTCATCCTGTGGTCCTACAACCTGCACGTGAAGCATCAGATTTCACTCCTTGCCTGAAGAAGGAGACAGCTTGAGTTACATGATGTGAAACACACTTTGATGGAGGAGGAATAAATAACAAAGCACGTGAGGACATGCAAAGTTTTCTGGATGTCCAAGTATATTCCTTTACACAGGAGTTCCCATGGAGGGACACAAAAAGTATCAATGAATGAAACAGAAACAAAGCATTTTAGAAATGTGTTGGAATTGCAAATAAAGTAACAAAAAGGGTATCTTTACAGGTGGAAGTACCCTTTCCCACACAGAGTCATCTTAATAGACAACAATTGCTTACCAGAGGATAGGACCTAAAGGTAGCAATGCAGCTCAGCTCAAATGACATGAAATTCAGGAAAGAAAAAGAAAATATCCACTACTGGTTAATAACCTGCTAACAATTCCCCAGAGATACCTCTTGAAAAGAGCAGAGACACATTAGTTTATAAATTACACAGTCTCATACTTCAGGGCCCAGCCAATAACCTTGAAATGTTACCAACTTTAACATGCAACCAGCAGATACAGCTTCCCAAGAACAAAGGAATTTTTTTTTTTCCTCTGAATGATCAGAGACTGACCATAATGAGAGGGAAATAATATGCCAGATCAAAACTCGTGTCTAGTTCATATATATCTCCAACATACTCAGAGTCAAGCTAGTTATCAGATTACATACAGAAAGGAATTTTCTTCCATCAAATCAGCTCAGAATTGCAGCATGTGGCATGGTTTACTAACTGGGACTATCTGGGCAATTTTCATTTAGTTAATTCTCACTTTTCCAAGGACCAGAAGTGGTTTGTGGCTTCTTGATCACTCCTGTAGTCTGGGACACACAGTTCAGTAGACTTTGAGTTGGAGTGCTTTGTGCCAGTTTGAATCTTGAGTCTGCATACAGCTGAGTAAAAGGTAGTAATGCTTTTCAATGTATTTTAGCAACAGTCCTTCATGGTTGTAACAAAACAAATTACAATATGCTAAACAAATCGCTTTATTTTTTATGCCTTTTTATTATTTACAAAGGCTGTACCTGTGAGAGGAGGAATGAACTAGCACAGTGAGCACTCAGTTTAAGAAAAGACACACCTAAGATCAAACAATAATTTGGGCATAGCTGTTTTTATTACTTGGGTAAATAACTTTCTTACTCTTTCCTTGTTCTAAAAAGTGAGATAATAGAAATTGACTATCTGAATGAAAGGAGGGCCAGTGGCTTAAAGTAAGCAGTTACATGGGCTTTTATTTTATTTTAAAAAGGGAGAGAGAGGGAGAGAGAGAGAGAGAGAGAGGAGTTCAATCTATTAAAAATGGAACAATTTGATTTCTGGAGCATTTAATAAAAGAGAAATTAATCCTCCAAAGTTCTCCTGTCAGTTCTCAAAACATTTAAATCTAGAGACCCCAAGACGTAAAAATTACGTACGACACTGAATAAAACAGCTGTTGAAAAATGCAGAAAAATTTTCCAATGAGGCACTGAAAACCTAGCAGTTTAAATAGAGATTTAAACAGTTTGTTTTTTTTTTTTTCAAGATTGCTGTTCAACATGAACAGACTGATCATTTTAATTAAGACAGTAGCAGACAGGAGTGCTCCAGTTGTAAGTCTCCTGGTACAGTTTTCTGAATGATAAATTGTTTGTTGGTAGTTTTCCAGAAATAAAGGATGGTGTAGTACAGCCTTGGTGCAACTGTGGTCTTTAACTCAACCCGCTCATGATTGCAACTCCCATTTAGAGACATTTTGGGTCAAAGTAATTAACTGGAAGAAAGAAAAATTCTCTTCACAGTGAAAGCAGATGATGCACATTTTCTGTAAAGATAAACACAAACTCTTTCTCAAGAAAGCCTGTGGAGAGCCCAAATAACACTTGAGAAAATCCTAGCCGTAGTGTTATTTAACAAGAGAAGCCTAAAAATTAATAGTACTAAACATGTTAAGGATCTCCTATCCTTATTATGGTCCAAAGTCCCATATTCAGACCTAAAAAAAGAAAATTAATGTTCTTCATTCACTAAACTATGAGTAATAAAAACGCCATTGTATGGGTACGTCTGGGCTCTAAAACAAGAAGTCAAAATGACTGAGAACAAATTTACTTCATTGCACATGAAATGAAAGCTCATGTCCTGGGAAGGAGAGTGCACTCAAATGACCCCTAATAAACCTGCTTTCTTCACACTTATTTCATAGGAAGAAAGCAATATATTCAAATTAATTTCTTGCTTTGTAGCGCAGACTGAGTTCTTATTTTATAAGGGTTTTAGGGGGTATTTGTAACAAATAAAGCTGCAGCTGAGAATCATAAGGACATTTTCATCTCTCCCACCAGAGTAATATTTTTAGGAAGTCATAACAAAATTTTTGCCTCTGCAAAAACATCACTAAACACATTTATAGTCAGATGTCTATTTGAACACTTTACTTAAAATGAAACTTCAAGATACATAATCTCTATGGTATTGGGTTTTTGTTTATTTGTTTTTATTATTTTTCTGACATTGGGAAGCATACAGAAAACAAGCTATTTGTTGTTTTCAAGTATATTTTTTAAAAATTAAATAAATGATACAGCTAGAATATTCTTCAAAGTACAGTTCCTCTCCAAAACATGATGGCTAAACCAAAAGTGTTGTTCCACAGCTGAGTCTCAAGGACTTGCCATAATAGTTTGCTCAAGTTATGGGCATGAGTGTGCACCTATGTACATGCACACATACACATGCATTTATACTCCCTGCCAAAACCAGCCCTACAAAACAACCAATTAAACAACGTCATAAAAAGGGCTTGTATTTCCCTTAAAGGTTTTGTACTCCCTATGCTTTCTTTTAAACTACTTTAAAAACATGGCCTTCATAATTAAAAGATGTAAATAAAAGCCAAATATCAATTGCAATTTTATTTCATTGTTCTTGAAATATACAAGATTTTTTTGTCACAACGCTGATTTTGCAAAGCCAACAAGACAACCACCTTTTAACACTATGGAGCTAGAAGGACAGAGAATGAATGCAAGACAGTCCCATGGAAGATCTTTTCTTATAACAGATTTTTTTATTTACAAGGTTACTTTTTTTTTTTTTTGAAATCATCATGCCTCAACATAGTACTATTCACTGTTGGCTAAACACTCATTTTCCAAAGATTACAATCATTAAGATACAGCATAAGCCTAAACATGAGGTGACTCCTAATTTTCCTCTTCATGTCCCCTTATGCCTAATCAGTAACACCACTATCTCCTTATGGTCAGGGTCATGGGAGAAGGCTCCAAGGTCCAGCTCACTGAGATCAAGCATCTGGCATCTGCTCCACAAAGGGACAAAGATGGAAGCATCAAGCCCTGTACAAACAGCAGCTGCCAGTGCCTCCACACAAAGCTGTGAACTCCCAAGTCTGTAGCCCTGCCTCCATACTGGGCACTACAGGCAGCCAGTCATGAGAAATTGTGATTACAGTCAACCCTTTACCTGCCTCCAGCTACTGCTTCTTTCCACCTGAGCAGGAGCACTGGCCCATGTGATGCTGACCCTGAATTTGGGGCAAATCAAGTTAATTTTGGTGCTGTTTTCCTTTTAAAACAACTTATCTTACATTTGCCTGAATAAAAAATGAAACAGATAAGTATCTGATCATGAAAAAAAAGATAAAGTAGATTATTTAGAATTATCATGGTAAATGCAGGAGAGATAATCATGTGTGATTGTCAGAGTCAAATATTTCATTGCAGTCAGTGGAGAAAACTAGATCTTGAAAACAGCTTCCCCTCTCTGCAAGCTTTCTGTAGGGATCGTTTGATGATGCAGTGCAGTCAGGTCAGACTAGGATTCTGGCCAAAACATATCAAATCTCCTGAAAAGAGGGAATGAAAGGGGAGAGGGAAGAGGGATATATATATATATACTAATTTATATAAATAATGGCACCTTACTATGCCCGTTCTCTCCTTCTCCACTCCTCATATATACATCTCACCATTCCCCACAGAGCTATTAAACTCAGTGTACAGCCCCTTAGAATTACTCTAACCATCTGATTTTTATAACTTCCCACTCCAGGCTTTTATTAACCCCATACTCACTTAATGCCAAGTCTTCCTTCCTGGAGCACCAAGGCTATGTGTGGAGTCCAGCTGGTGAGTCAGGGAGATGCTGTAAATTGGAAGAATGTGCTGGAGCTACTTAAAGTTGTGGTGAACCAAAGGAAAAGGACCAATTGCACAAAAGATTTAGGAAATGGATAGAAGGTGTTAAAATATCTATCAAGAACTTAATTTGTGAAATGACATCCAGAGCACAAGAAAACCTAACACTAAAGACAAACCAAGGTCATCCACCCAGACCTGATTCTGCATAGTGACCCATAAAGCAGACCCTGAACAGCCACCATACACCTATCATCATACATTTCCTGACTTCTAGACATGCAGCACCAACAGAAAACAGCAGATTTCCCAATCTTGTTGATGTGCCTCTTATATCAAAGCTGCCAGACTTTAATTGCTTTTCAGCAACAACCTCATATGGCATGCCTTGGCTGGGAACATATTTTTACAGCCAGTTATAGCTCCCTATCTCCAAATGGAAACACTGACAGGTTTCTAATTCCAAAAATATTATCAGGAACCATAACAACATGATTCTGCTTTAAAACATAACCTGTGACCTGGAAAGCCATTCTTCACACTTTGTGTTTCAACATTTTGTGTACTTTTGTAGGGTTGGTTAAATGTAAAAATTAGAAACTGGGAAAGAATCTCAGGTGCCAAAAGAACAGTTTTCCCTCATGCTCCATTATGGTCCTCATTGAACAACTGCCTCCTTCATCTCCAAAGCTGGAGAGAAAAACATAATTGTAGTATAATTATGTGGTATAACTTGTACAAAAACATGGGGTGCTATGCTTAGCTCTGCTTTGCCACAAGCACTGTAAAATGTATTCATTTTACTTTAGCTTTTAAAAATTATTCATATATGAAAAAAAAAAAAACAGACAGAAGGTTGCATGAAAAATTTCACAGAATCACAGAACCATTTGGGTTGGAAGGGACATTCAAAGATCATGTAATTCCAACCCCTTGCAATAAGCAGGGACATCTTCAACTAGAGCAAGTTCCTCAGAGCCCTGTTCAATCTAAATGTTTCCAGGGATGGGGCATCCACAACCTCTCTGGGCAACCTGTTCCAGTATTTCACCACCCTCATTGTAAAAAACTTCTTCCTTATATCTAGTCTGAATCTACCCTCTTTTAGTTTAAAGTCATTATCTATTGTCCTATCACAAATATCATTCTCATGTTGGGGGCACTCCAAGTGGGATCTCAGCAGAACAGAGGGGCAGAAACCCCTTCCTTGCTGTCCATGCTACTTTTGATGCAGCCCAGGACACATTTGGCTGTCTGGGCTGCAAGTGGACATTTCTGGGTCGTGTCCAGTCTCTCATCTGCCTGCATCCCCAAATCCTTCTCAGCAGGGCTGCTCCCAATCTGTTCATCCCCCAGCCTGGATTGATACAGTGCTTGCCCCAGTCCAGGTGCAGCACCAGCACTTGGCCTTGTTGAACCTCATGAGGTTCCCATGGGTCCATGTCTTAAGCTTGTCCAGGTCCATATGGATGGCACCCCTTTCCTCAGGCACATCATCCACACCACTCAGCTTGGTGAGTTCCACAAACTTGCTGAAAGTGGACTTGATCTCACTGTGTCAATATTGAAGATATTGAACAGTTCTGGGCCCAGTGTGGGCCCTTGAGGGACACCATTTGCCACCACTATCCATCAGGACATTAAGTTGTGGAGCACACATCCTCTTCACAGCACTGCAGCAGTTTAACTACGGACAACTCTAACTAGATTCTGAAGAATTTGCCTTAAAACCAAATTATCTCACATAAAAAATTAGCTGTTTACACAAACTCACACAAAATGATCTGGTTACTCTGACTCCCTCAGAAAATAAACTTTAATGCTAGAGACATGAACCCTGCCCCATTAAAATTCAAATAAAATCACCACAAATGCTTGACTCTGCAAACAACAATTAATCTGCCAATTCAACAATGCTTGTTAAACAGAGAATTGATTAGAAAAATAATATAAAGTAGAAAAGAATTTTAGATGTCACACTATCCTTCTACACCACTAGTGTGATGACATTCTAAACAAAGTTTTCTAAGGTATTCTGTTCTCAAACTACATAACTCTTTAGCTGAATCTACCTAATACTTCAAATCCTGTGATACAAAAGCAGTCATTCTCATTTGTGGGAACGCTGAGAAAATATTATTCCACTTTAAAGATCTTCCCGTTTCAAAATCAGTCTTCATTCCAGTGCAGAATAACATAGGAATAAATAATTCAAAGATAAGCCAAGTTCTGGTGCTGCCCATCTGACAGGAGAATTTAATTGCACCAAGAGCAGGAACACAGGCACTTGGGAACTGGCATCACTGGGCTTCCCAGGTACTCACGCCCTTCCAGAATATTTAGGGCTAAGGGGAAGCCCACACAGCTCAGGACCAGGACACATCAGTCTGCTTTCCCCACAGTGCCTGGGAAGCCAGTGGAACAAGCAGCCAAGCTCCTGACAGCCCTGGAACGCTGTGGTAAAGTGAGAGCTCCAGCACACAGGAGCAGCCACAGTCACCACTCCAAGCTCCAGCCTCCACTGCATCTTTCCCGACTGAAAAACACTGCCCCAGGGAAACCCATGGGACTAAGAGGAATTTATGTGACAGTGGTTTCTGCAGTGATTCCAAGATGGTCTAGACTGAATTGTATGTAATGACCTGCTGACTGACAATACTTAAGTACACCCACATTTATTTGTCGACTAACAATCTCCCAGCTATTGTGCTCAGTAGCAGCAGTGTCTCCCTGACTCTTTGCAAGCAGATAGACTACAACAGAGTGCAAATACATACACAGTGCATATTTCAGAACCAATTTACTTCTTAACCATATTCATTAAATTTTATTTTGTTCTACACCTCTCTCAGTTGGCAATAAATGATACAGAGTTAAGGAATTCTGTCTTACAATCAGAAGAAATTATAATTTATAATAAGAAATATTTTATTATTACTAGATAAATCACCTTAGAGCTGAAACAGCACATTGAGAGACACAAACTGAGAAGTTAATTTGTGTAACTTAGGATACACTTTACTGCTGAACTTACTGGAGTAAGACTAGGAACATGTATTTATCAATTACATAGTCTACACAGAAGTTCACATATAACTAGCATTTCCTTTGAAAGGCTGCCTGAACCCTCTGTTTTCCTTAAGAAAACAGAGCCTTAATTATAGCTTCCTCCAACTATAACACTCTCAGCTCTTAAATCCTTAGTTTTACTGCCAGTAATTAAAAAGTGAATGGTTGCTGTCCAAACAATGGAATTGCATTAAAATATAAGAACTTTGTCAAGAAAATTAAGTATTTTGGTATTGCCAAATTACCATTTCCCTCTCCCCTTCACCTCCCCCCACTCTATGCCAGTGAATTAATTTTGGAACATTACACCTATTGTGCTTGACTTTGTCCCAGACAAATGAATTTATGATGTCTTTTCCATCATCCATTTATGATGCCTTTTCAAAAAGTATTTGGCTACTGAATCCCAGTCAGATTCCTTTTCACAAGAGTTTGCTTGAGCAAACATGGTTTTAGATACAATTTAAACCAAGAATCAGAGTAATATACATAAATCTTCTGCAAAAGTAAATGCACTTTCATTATGTAAGTGATAAAATATATGACTAAAACTCATTGGCAGTGTTTTGATTGAAGACTAGAAGTATTATATAGTTTTAAAATCTTGTTAAGTAGAGGAGTGGGCACCCATACTACAGAAAACACACCTCAGCAATCTTCTGTTTATGTTAGTCAACTAAATGACATATGCTTTGCACCCGAAAATGGTTAAAAAAAACAAACAGCACACAGCAAAGCAGTACTGGATGTAGACTCTGCAATGTTATATCACTTATAAAACAAAATCCTTGAACTAGAAACTGCATTACAGCCACTGATACCTCAGGAAGCTGCGGTTTGCTGCTTGGAACGCTTTATTCGTGTATTATTTTTAGGAATGTAGACATCTAAATAAAATTTTGTAGGGACACAAGGTTATCTAAGGGTGAAACTTAGTTTATCATATTCAAAAACACAAGAGAAAAGGAATAGAGCACAATAAGTGATACTGGTACAGTCTTTTTGAAGAATCTGATTATTAGGAGAGAAAGAAAAGCTTCTCATAACTCTCAGTCCAAGTTGTGCTCTTATGAATCTGCACCACCACAAAGCTTAGAAGGATAAAGAGATGATCTTTTCAATACCACTTTTCTAGAATGGATTTCTTCCCCATAAATAACTGGTTGAGAAGCGAGAAAATACCATGGCTGATAATGAGCAAGCTGAAAAGTTTTTCTGGGTTTATTCAGTGGATTGCTTTTAATTTCTACTTTAAAATGAGTATGCTCTTTCTCACAGTTTTGTTCCTACTGATGGCACAGTTGCTGCTAAAGTCTGCTGCAGATACAAACACCTCTAAAGCCTTCAAGTGGCCCATCAGAAACCTTTGTTGTAACAGCATCTGCTTATACTTTTCCTCATAAAGGAAAGTTCCAGACAAATGCTGTCTTACCAGGTCCTCCTGCAGCCCCTGTATAGCCACCTAGCAAAGCATGGATCTCTGTGGAAGAATCTGCATTCTCTAATTAGGTGTACAGAGAATTAGGAATATCTCAGTTAGGAAGCAAGACACTCAGGCATTTACATGTCCAATTACCCAATTAAATGGGCTCTGTAGCAGAGAGGAAGGTCACATCAACTTTTTACCCCACAGGGCTATAAGCTTGGCTGTTCTGAGGGCACATGAGAACATCAACAGAAGGAGTTTCAACAAGTTTTTAGGGAGATGGGTGTGCAAAAATTTTGCAGGAGGAGAACATGTATGGGGTAGTATAGAAAAAAAAATTCCAAAATGAAAATTACTCCATCAGATTCACACCATTTCCCTTCTATTCCACCTTGAATATATAGCAAGCAACCTTACTCCAGGCCAGGATGCATTTGACTTGAGATCTTTACTTCAGTTCTTTACTGTATGAGATGCATATTAACAAAGGAGAGGCAGAAATTCAGTAACAAGGAAACCCAGCCTACAGTTCAACAAAGAAGATATGCTGCAGATTGCCTATCTTTAGTTCTACTTGACAATAAAAGGGCAATTAATTTTGTGTAGTAAGATGCTTAAAACAGTTCCTACTACCTGCTTTTATAATCCACCCCCATGGTCTTTTTGCTTGGCTCCACAGTCCATCTTTGGTTGATGGAGAAGCTGTGGGTTATGCATTTAAACTCTGTACTGAACCAGTAGAACCTTTACCAGCATCAGCTGATTTAGTCATTTAAATCACAGGAATTTTATGTACTTTGGGGATTGCCTTTCCACTGTTTGCATTTTAGAAACTGTGCCATTCCCACCCCCATCAATCCCACTGTGTACATGAAGTCACACTCCTCTTCTATCAGTGGGATTTTATGCTTGTGTGTGTCTGTGTGTCTGTATCCAATGTTAAAACACTTCCTCAGGCTTCAAGGAAAGGTTCTTGAAGAAAGTGATGTGCAGAGGAGTGGATGTAGACCAAAATTCTCATGCAAAAAGGAACATAAAATAAGTGCTAAGGAGAAGCCAGTAGAGGAGTTTGTTAACAGTCTGTTTCATGGTGCTGATTGACTTCAGGTTCAACCTATCCCAGTTCAGATGCACAATTGACAATGGATTATTGGATGAATTCTTTGTACTATGCAAGACCTCTCAATGTTTTTAGAGGTGCTTCAAATTTTGTCAAAATATGTTCTCTAACAGTCTGCAGTTCTATGCTTACCTCCTAAATGTCAGCTGCCATTTCTGCATGATTTTGGGACAGACTAGCTAGTAAGATCCAGCTGGAAGTTAACAAGCTGAATCTGGATCAGTGCCTTTTCCCTGGAGGAGGCAAACTAGGCAGCTGCCTCTCACACAGCTGGGCTGGGAGCATCTGCCACCCTGCAATGTCACAGCCTTGAGAAACCTGAGCACTGCAGCTTTCTCAAGTGGAAGGAGGGAGTCAGCAGAACTACAGGCTGCTGTTTATCAGAGGGGCAATGAGGACAAAAGCAGCAGAGCTTGGCCTCCAATACAGCTCAAGGTTGCCCTGAGCTTCTGTTGCTGCTGTCTCCCAAGAAGAAACCCAGTGGTTAAGATCAGACCACCTTAGGCTAAATAAAAATTTGACTGTGAGATCTCATGGTAGTATGTTACCTATAAAGTCCTCAAAATGGCATATCAGAAGAAAAGTTCATTGGAATCAGATCAAAAAGGCTGAAATCATTAGCTGCTAATGCAAATCCTCAAACCTTCCCTCTTGCTTTGCAGTAGCAAATGGATAGATGACACTTCACACAGCTCAGAGATATCTTAAATGTTTTTCATCCCTTTGGAGAAGAGTCTCACAGTGGCACTCAGTTGGAAAGGCAGGGAGTTGCCAGGCCCTCTGAGGCACATTAAGTGTTACTGGAGTCCTCCTGGGCAGCTGCAATATTTCTGCTCATTCATCAGCTTTTCCTCAAAGGCTTCTGCAGCTCAAGAGATCTCCCACCAAATGCCCTTTGGGCATAAACTGTTCCACCAGCAGAAATTAACAGGTCATGGTGAAGTGGGATTTAGAACAGGAAAATAGAAGTTAGATATCCTGAACACATCTGAAAATGTCACTTTTGATAAAGAGGACCTGAACAACCAATTGATTTCTTTTTTTAAATCCATCTCCACCTGCTGGTAGTAGGTATTTTCAACACTGCAGTACAAGAGAATGCAAGGAAATGTACCTGACCTTAGAAACAGGAATTAATACAAATTTCAGAAAACAATGCCCAGAAAATAAAGCTATACATACACACACACTCAGTCTCTGTGGGTGAACAGGTCCACTATTGGTAGCAGAGAAGAGCACCACGTGCTCTTCTAGGAAAAGCGAGACCATGTCACAGTGTGACTAAAGAGAAAGAAAGGCAGACAACAACCCAAACTGACATGGACTCCTACTGCAAAACCCCAAATCACTTCATTTTCAAATACAGAAGATGATTAAACAAAACTGCATTTAACAGGTAGAGAGTTAAATATATTGCTTTTGTTACAAATTAGTTTGGAGGGTCTAAAAGCAGTTACTACATCAGTTTAGTCTTTGAACTATTTAAACAAAGGATTAGTCTCATCTCCTTTTTGCTGCTTCTTTTGCAGAGCAGCAATCTCAAAATTTCATGTATCAAAATAAATAAATAAAAATGCATCCAAAAGTGAAAAAGCTCATCCAAATGTATCTAAGTGTCTTTGGCAATATCAGGCACAAATACAAGAGAGAACAGACTGGTTTTTGATAAACTGATACATAAACTTCTGACTGTATCCAGAAAGTGCACAAATGGAAGATCCTGGTATACAGCTGTATGGAAAAAAAAAAAGCTAATGTTTCTAAACCACAAAATAACATCTGCTTACATATGTGGTGCAGTTTTAAGTATGTTCCTGTGAGAGCTCCCATCTTTACATACTTATTGTGCAGAGCTTTTTCACAGATTAAGAACAGCAACTCTCTGAAGAAAGCACCATGATAGAGAGACAAGGCTAAATTCTGCTCAGCTCCACTGGTAGTTGGAGTAATTCACTCACCACCAACTCAATACACCTCACCAAGCAATTTCATGAAAACAGTTCCAACACAGTCAAAATGGAAAGTGTACTGACTCTCCTTACTTCCAGTTGTCTAGAAACCAGCCTTGTTTGACTGGATATTTAAAATCAGTTATGTCTGTACACATTGAATTTGTTTGGAAACATGAGTATAGAAAGCAATTTTAAAAGCTAAAGCAGAGTTTAGGCAATATATGGTACCAAACTAACATGCTTGGGACAATAAACCAAACAATTAATTCATGTCCCAGAGAGTTACTCTTTCACTTGACATCAGACAGCAGGTACCTGTTGCCTCCTCAGCAACTGAAGTGGCACAGCTGAATACTCTAACTCTGCCCTGGCTGCACTGAGTAACATTTACTAACAATTGCTAACAGGAATAATAGGTGTCTGAAGAGGAATTAATTAATCTGATGACGTGTAGGAAGTTGCAACACATGCCATTCTAAAAATCTTACCTTAATATAAGGGTGCAAACAAGTCTAATATGTTCACCTGCATGTGACCAGTAACTTTACTATGAGGAAAATTACACACTCAGTTATATGGAATCAAATCATAAAATGGGAATTCTCAGTTTTCCACTCAAATACCATTGGAAATCCCTATTTTTTGTAATAGGGGGAAAAAAATCCTAACACTCAAGAAACTAAATTAAAATTCCTCATAGAAATAAAAATTAATTTGCTGAGCATATTTTCATTGAATACTTCAAACCCATGAAACATGAGTCACACCAATGCTGAAAAAACTTTTAAAAAGCACTTTGCAAACTCACTTTGATCAACACTGGAGACACAAAACTCATCTACAAGGTCAGCTGTAGAGAACATCAAGAAATACAAGGGCCACACAGAAGCACTTGCCTACACAGACAAAACAAATACAATACATATAAGATTTCAACACATTTTCAAGTCTTTTTAGAGTTGGCAGAAAAATACATGTTCCCTTGAGTCTCATTGAAACTATAAACTTTACCCAGGTCTCAGCTTTGAGTCTGTTGAAATAACTGTGTTTTCCATAGTGTATTTTGTGTTGAGTACAAATGTTGGGAAAAAATACATATGCTCTTTCCTTTTCATTTTTTTTCCTTTTTCCTCTGTGCTGTCCAAATCAGTAGGTGAACATATGGGACTATGCAAAGAACAAACTATTGCACACAGTGGAAACTCCAAAACAAACACATCCCAGTGCAAGTATTAGAGATAAAGAACAGTGACTACAATCAAAATAAAAAAATTAAAAAAAAAAGAAAAAAACACAGGAGTTAAACAGAAGGCAGAAGCCAGTCAGGCAGCAGTGCCAAAAGCAAAACAATTTAAGAGCCAATCCATTGCCCCACTCACCAACCAAAAAAAAAAAAAAAAAAAAAANAAAAAAAAAAAAAAAAAAAGCCCAGGGTGGTAACTCTGTAGAGCTTGACAGGAACCAGATAAAAACAATACCCTATTTACACATACAGAATACTATGGAGAGGTTAATACTGCTGTGCAAATGGACATATCAAGATTAGAAGCTTAGCAGAATGTCTTGCTAGCCAAACCAGACATTTAAAATACTATGGCAAGATGCTCCACAAACAGTACTGCTGAATAATTTGAAACTTTTAAGTTGCTTTAATAGAGTTGGAGACAAGCAATCTTCTTCATTTGTTTAGGTATTTTCATCAGCTCATTGATAGTTGTGAGAAAAAGGATGTCAGTCACAGAAGTGTGTTAACTTTGTGCACTTGAAGGCTTGCAGGATATATTGATTCCAACTTTTGTGCAGGTAAGGATTAGAAAATACAGGAATGTAGAACAGGACAGGACCTGTGTACATTGTACAATGTAAAATAGATGTTTAGGTTTAATCTTTAAAGTGTTTTTCTACCATAATCCTTTATCATAATGGAGTCATACTTCAAAAAAAGAAAAAAAATCACTAAAATTTCAGTCATTAGACGCCATCAAAACTTCCCAGATGAGAGCCCACCCATGGGGATCCCAAGCCTTGATAAAGGTATTTCTTTTCAGAAATTCACAATTCAAAATTTTGTATTGCTCTATGATATTAAAGCAAATGTCCTGCTTTAATAAAGTTTGTTAGGTGATTTAATTTCCAGCACAGAGATCCTGGATCATTCTCAAGTCAAAAACAAGTACGCCCTAGTAACAATATTTAGTGAGCTGGGGATGGAATTCACCCCACCTAACTTCAGCAGCTAAAACCTTAAGGATTCATTCTTAGGTTAGTCCTTTGGGACAAGACAAACTACCCTTGGAGACACTCATCATGTTCCTAAAAGCAAAGGGGGATGAGCATCCCTGCTGGGCTGCCCATTCTGTTTCACTAACTAATGGCTAAGTCAGACAAAGCCTAACCTTCAGATGGCTACAGTTAAATGAAATGGGTCCCTCTCTAAACTTTAATCTAAACCAGTGCTGTACTTTCTTTGCTGTAATGCCACAGTGCTACACTTCAGGGATAAGTGGAGAGACACTTGCCAATAGTCCCTGTTTATTAGGCAACATCTCCAAAAATACCTGATTTACATAAATATCTAACAGAAGAAATTGAGAAGCTGCAGTAAAATGTGGATGATGGTGATTATTATTATTTTATTATTATTTCCCACGAGGCTTTAAAATATCTTTTTGCTGTACATTTGCCTGGGAACCATGATCCCTGATCAGCACAGGAGTTCATAACATCTCCCTGAAGCTGCCTCTAAAGATCCCTTTTATTGCAGTTTATTAATCACATTTAAAACTCCTTAACCATGTAAGAAAATTACTTTGGGCTTAAATTTCAGTACAATTACCTTTCAGTGGTTGAATTTCCAGCTTTGAGATTTAAGGGGATTTTCTGGAGTTTAATGCTTTTTTGTACATATGTGCCCTTAGCATTACTGTACTGTTATGCTATAGGAAATGAGGGACTTGTACTTAGAGAACACCAGCTTCTTGTTAAATTCAATCAGCAGACAAACAACTGCGTCTTTGTCGCAGAAGCCCAAGTTCAAATGCATAAGGATCAGATAATGAAGAAAAAAAAATAATCTTGTATGACACAATATGCTTTCACTTTATTTAAGAAGTGAATGCACAAGTATCTAAATCAGATGCTCTGGAACCAAAGCAGTTTAAATGGGTGTATTTTACAGCCTAAAATATGCTTGAGCAGTTGCATGTTATAACAGCTTATACCACATAAAATTAAGTTAAAATCAGTTCTTTTTGCAGTCTTAAATAGAGAAGAAAACAAAACTGAACACATATAAATGGCTTTAAGCTCCAGAAATAATTTTAAAATTTAAGGAAGAGGGGTTAAAATCATCAGAATTAATTTTCAGAAATAAATTACCATCTCAACATCCTTGTCTTTTATGCTCTGAATATGTAACAGGAAGTGGGAATTGTCAGAGGTATGTTCAACTATGCCTAAATTATAGCTATAAAGCCAGCTAGCCTAGTTGTTAGAGAACTTCTAGTTAGAACCTACTCAGATTACATGCAGATAATAAAAAGAATTAAGCTAGGAAGCTGAAGGGGTTTTTTGCCCAAGTTATTTAAACATGAATCCAATTACTGAAGTTTCATGGAGCAGCTGTCTCACTCCATTCGGTTTTCCCAAAAACAAAGATGATATGGCTGTATTGCAGTGCTGAACAAGCCTGAATTAATGCAGGCAAAAGAAATCTCTTCTACAACATTCTGCTGTGGGAAGGGGTGTGGAAGAATCCCTTTTAACATAATAAAAATGATGATGATATAATGAATAATTATTATGGGATTTTATAGCTGGAAGGCATGGTAGTTATTTCAAAGCCATTTGTAACCAACAGCCTTATAAAAAGCTAGAATGTATTACATATGTGCAGAAGGTAATTGTGAGCATGTATTCAATCCCAACATCTGAAATAACCAATGTGTTATGCTTGTTACTACAGTAACTACTGCTTGATGAAATAAGTGAACTTACAAATACCTAAATTAATTAATGATAATCAGCCCTTTTTGAAAGGAGAAATAATGACTTATAAATGAACTTCCATGAGAGGAGGCCTCTCCTGTCCTTCCCTGATAGCTATACAGTTCCCTTCCAGCAGCAAATTGGTATTTTTGGTGAAATGCAGAACCTCCAAAGGTATTGCTTTGAGACTGAAGATATGGGAGAATGGGATTGAAAAATAGATGAAGCAATGTCTAAGTTTGCAGTCAGTTTGTATAACAGCCTTTAAATGGACAACTTCACATCTCAAGAACTGTTCAAATTTTTTTGCTTTCTTTTCCTTGCTTTATAGAAATATCAGCAATTCCAGTAAGTTTTGAGGAAACTGTTATACTTTATTATCACAAGGCAACACTGGTATCACTCAAGAAGTGATATCACTCATATGCCTTTTCTGTCTCTCCAGGAGCCATAAATAGACTCCCACTGCTGTGTTACTCCCATGTAACAAAAGAATATTTAGTATGGTAAGAGATCTCCCTGTCTTGATCTCTGCCTGTGAGCTTTATCACCTTATTTCCCCCACTGTTTGCTGTTTTGCTGATGAGGAGTGAGAGAGGGCCTGGGCAGGCATCTGAGCCCCAGCCAAGGTCACCCCACCCTGCTTAGACACAGGCAGCCATCCTGAGATGAAGTGTGGACATCCATGTGGACTGTGGGAGACCTGAACATGGCGCAGTTGCTTTGAAAAGAAGAACAAAATGTTCTGAATATGACTTGGAGGGGATCAACTATGTGTAGTAAAACAGTTCCTTTCAAAGTCAGTTTACTTTTATTTTCTAAAAGAAGCTTAACATTTCATGGAGATAATAATTCAATATGAAAGAGATTTTGAATGACAGTAATAAAAAGATTGATATTTATTAGTTTTTCAAAGGAATCTTGGAAAAGACAATTTTTTATTTTGACACCTCAACAGTTATTTGGACACCTCAACAAAACATCTTAAGAACTTCAACAGTACGCAGTAACTCCCTTGTATGTGCTAACATATTTACAAACATACACATTTACATGCACTGTTCTGAAAAGCACAAATCATTTTAATTTAAAAACAGATTATTAGCTTCCTGTCTATGCCCTTTAAATAGAGCCATGGCCTTTGTTTTCTACCAAAACATGCTGGTCTCATTAGCATACACCTATGCCAATGTCCAGAATTCCTGCAATCTTCCACCCACAGCTTCTGCCAGCCCCCTAGAAGATGTGCTGGTGCCACTGGGCAGTTTTGATCCACGGAGCAGCAGACTCAGACTGGTGTGAATGGAGAAGCAGAATATCCTGATGTGATGTGGGTATGCACATTCCCCACCACCCTGTGCCCCAGGGGTGCAAATGAAAGAAGGATAAATTGCTACAGTTTTTAATATGATCCCCATGGGAATATTGATCAAGAATCCAGTGATCTGGTTTTCAATATGAAAGAAGTGTCTAGGCCAGGCAGCACACATGTACAGTCACTGGGTTTGGAAATACTCCCAAGTGTAAGCACGATTTTGGTGGGGGGAAGGGCAGAGGGAAATGGCAAAGGGAAGGAGATGCAGGCCATCAAACCATTTAAATAATGTGGCCCTAGGCTAGCTACCCATTAGTACTTTAACTATTTATAACTTAGAAGTTATAAATATAGCTGTTTTATTAAAATGCTTAACCATGAAACAACTCTTAAGAAATAGTTATTAACATTTCCATATCCCAAATTATCACTGATACAAAAGATTGCATTCTATGTTCCTGTGTTCCTACATACATCTACTATTCTAATCTTTATTCTGAAAGAGCATAAATAAAGTATGCATTGAAATTATTGTTTTAAAATGCAAGTGATATACTTGAAAAGCTGCTGCTTGTTCAAAATTAGTTCTTCCTCAGGAGCAAGGATATTGCATTTCAGTTTCCAGGAATTTAAAGGGACAATGCAACCAAAAATGATGCCTGTTCATTGCACCAATATAAACTATATTCCTGTTAGTTTGAATCCATTAATGAATTAATCTTTGTCAGAAGAGTGTCTATAAAGGAGGTTCTTAAAAGACCCCAAGGACATTATAGCACTGATGGTTTACCATTATGTGGTATAACAAAGTTTTACTTAACCAGTTCTAAAAGCAGACATATGGAATCCATTAAACCCCTCTCTTTTTTGTGGTGTAATTCTGAATGGCTGTATTATACTACTTATTTAAAATATGGATTGTAACTTCCACCACCAATTAATAAGAGTTCTACACAGTGCATGCAATTTATAAGATGCACAAACTTTGTCCATCAGCACCTAAAACTTAAACACTCCTGAGAACTGTATTTCAGTTAACTGTTACAAATAGAAGATTAATATGATGAGATCCAAGTAACTTTGACAGTAATTAAGTCAAGGACACACAACTTCGCTGCTGCTAAAGTCAATGAAGAGGTGCTTCTGCTGTAAATCCTCTGATATTTTGAGTAGTTTTGGGTTGGTTTTTTTTAATGTAGACATTGTTGTCCTCTGTCACACATATATAATCATGCTCCACCACAATATTCCCAAGTTAGGAATTTCCATTTCGTTCTTAAACAAATATTTTAAAAAAGAATCTCACACATGAAACTAATCAACTCAACTGATTTCCCTTCTACAATAAAAACTCTCTTCTTCACTATTCCTTCCACTTGGTGCCACATTCTACTCCCCTACATTAGCATCATCTTTTACCACCTCAATTTCTTTATTTATACTCTTTAGGACTTCCTGATGAAAGTATTTAGGCCTTTATCTTACATGTGGTTCCTGAATTCAGTGGAGTTCATCACAGACCTAGAAAATACCTTGCATTATACCTCACTTCAAGATAAGGGCTACAACAGAAAAACCCAAGAGGCAAGGAACAAAGTGCACACTCAAGAATCAAGGGACCACGTTCTTGAAACGTAGCCTACTCAAATAATGAACAGCATGGAAGTAAATTTAAGAAATATTTAGAAAAATATAGCTGCACTGCACTTGTACATATACATATATAAGGACAGAAATCAAAATGTATGTCAGCCAAAATCACAGCAGAGGGTAACTAAAAAAGATAAGCACAGGAAAACTTCCTTATCTTTATTTCATCCCTTTATTGCTGGGAAATGTAGTTAAAATGCTAAGATTCAGTAAATTGTTCAAGTAGCTAAGAAGGATTATTTTCAAAGTCATAAATGGAAGTAAAGGAACTAACTCCCCTCTGTTATTGAAAACTACGAATTTTCAAGTCCAAATGACCACCAAATCCAACTTAACATACGTTGAATAACAAGAAGTTTGAGATTCTGCTACAAGTTCCAAGAGAATGTGAAAGTCCTCTAATAAAAAATCTCACACAGATGCTGGCCATTAGAAGTAGATACATTGATGAAAATGGGAGGGAAGAGAAGACCACACATTCCTGGCACTGGAACAGGTTGCCCTGAGAAGTTACGGACAGCCCATCCCTGGAAGTGTTCAAGGCCAGGGTGGACAGAGCTCTGAGCAACCTGGTCTGCTGAAAGGTGTCCCTGCCCATGGCAGGGGGGTTAAACTAGGTGATCTTTGAGGTTCCTTCCACCCAAGCCATTCTATGATTCAGGAATGACCATTCTCCTCACATGCCAACCTGCAGCCTGTGAAGTGCCACAAGGCCACAGAGACGAGAATGTGCAACGTTCTTTGAGCAGATCCACGTCTCACTGAGCCCATCATCTGCTCAGTTCAGATCAGGAAGAGACCAAGAGCAGGTGGTCACATCCTGGAAGATGCTGTTGGTTAATACATCAGCACCTGTTAAACACTACAAACACAGCTAGACTTAGATGGATGTAAGGTTCCAAGTTAAATGTTTAAATCATACTATCGCCTGCAACTTCATAGTGGCACTTTTGCAGCTTTTTCGTTCCTGTTTTGGCCTCATTGGCTTATCCTGAATGTGAAAGAGAAAGATCCTCTCCACATGAACCCAAGAAAATACTTGCCTTTGAAAAACCAGCTCTTCTACTTTATCTCCTTTCTCCAGTTATGAAACCTTGGGTACTTCATACAGCAATCATATAACCAAGAATTAACAATCAAATATAACACACAGCAAATATTCTCAGATGAGTCACTGTACTCTCTACATTCTTGATTTGTTAGTTTCTTTGCTGAGTAATCATCAGCTAATTACTGGGCTAACTATAGAACACCAAAATAGTTACATCTGCTCAGGCACAGCCATGAAGAAAAGATTTCTCATACTTGAGTTAAAATGAAAGTGTACATAATGATAGTTTTTCAAGAGATCTCATTACAGCTTTGCTTCAGCTATTCCCATTTTTTGACACAAGTATGTCCTTTACGTTTTTGAGAGGACTGCACAGCTCTATTAACTAATGCCATAACCCTACCTTCAGGGTCCTCAGGTAACACATTTGAGCAGATTTGGGTTCCTCAGTTCCATATCTGGAAAATTCCAATAGATCAGGAAACATTAAAAAACCAGAAATAATCCTTCTACAGAACATCAGATATAACTTTTTTCATTGCTTTTGCATCCCACACACGTAAAGTGAGCAAGGAATAACATCAAATGCTACCATGGCTGTTTACTGGTCTTTTAGACATGGAAGTCTTCTTGGTGGACAGGACAGAGTTGGCCACCATAGAGCACCCTGGGATTCATGGCAAAGATCTCTGTATCCAGGAAGGTTTCTGGAGTGCCCTCCACAGCATCAGCAAGCTGTTAATATCATCATTCTATCAACACAGAGATGTATTTCTCCCCACTGACAGTTGTTCAAATGGTGAATTTGGCAGGAGTATTTGCCCAAAAGGTGACTGGCTTTTATTCAAGGAAAACAATGCAACATGGACAACAGGCAGGCAACAGCAGCTTTTAAAAGTAGCAGGGAAAAAAAAGAAAAACAAACCAAAAACACCCCACTTTTTCTGAGGGTTCTCATCTTTTTTTCAAGAAACTGTAAGAGGAATATCTGCAGCTATTACAGCTACAGGTAGGGCTGCTGGTGGATATTCAGTTTCCAATTACTTGTTACAACACAGCTGAGAGCAATTAGACAGTTTACATATGACTGGTAGGAGCCCAGTGCACATTATGTGGACCATCAGGTCCTGCAGCCCAAACATAATTCTTGATTTAATGGATAAATGAATTTTGCTAAACCACTTCAAATAGAGGAATGTTTTCTGAATCTGTGTGCAGGCTGTTAATATAGTTCTGTGAAGTCTCATTCCTAAGAGATCACAGCACACTTTATCAGATCCAATAAAAACTGCACCCCAAAATCCCACACCAATTAATTTAGTACTGTTTTCTGGGGCTGCTTGTAAACTTCTAGACTGACATCTTGTTTGGTAATTATTTCACTGGGGTTAGTTCAGTGAATGATACTTCCTACAATAGCTGTCTGCTTTTCATGAAAAAGTGGTTTTTTTCCTATTTCTCTGCCAAACCTTGGCCACCAATAGAAAGCACTCTTGTTTTTCTCCACCAAGTACACTGATTCCTTCACTCTTTTTCCACATTCTGTGCTGTGGAAGCATAGTGGGTTTGGTCCTAAAGGACAGGTCTAAGGATTAGGAAAGGGACAAAGTAAGGGCACAGATACACTGTATCTTACTGCTCAATTGCCAGTGCCATGGAACTTGTCTGATTCTTACAAAAGCCATTAACAAAGGCCTGGAATTTCTGCTAAGCTGTCTTGTAAGAGAAAGGAACTAATATAGCAGCACAACAATGCAATATACTAATTTTGTTGCATTATTAAATCAGTAATTAATTTATCATTAATTTGGTGATTTCAAAAGAATGTCTCATCCATTTATAAAAGGACTACTCTTTCACTTATGCAAGTGTACTAAAAGTCTGTCTGGCTCGGAAGCCAACACACAGAAATATCTTCAGGACAAACTCCATGGAATAGAAAGGAAAACTTTATAAAAAACCATGATGGCTTTTAGTACAACAATACTCTACAGCACACAGTGGGTTTGATGTACTCTGGGTGAAAGAACTTGTTTCGGGACAAGAGGCCAATTTATGGACTCCCAAAACCTTTGAAACATGACAAACCACCATTGTGAGCAGTCATGTGAGCAGGTCTGGTGCTGGGGCACCGGTACAGGGACACAAACGGGGCCCAGCAAGGAGCTCTGGGCTTCTGCAGAGTTGGGGTGGAGGCAGGGGCTGAGCTGAGCCCTTTCTGCTTCCTGCCCTGTGCCAGAGGAAGAGCCTGGCCAGGTGCACAGTGGAGCAAGTGCTGAGGGACAGTCTCTGTCCTGGGGCAAGCTCAGCTTAATAGAGTGGGATTTCTGGAGGACTGAACATCTCCTGAAAGCAGCTGTGAGGTGTGAGTCCAGCCCACACATTCTGTGCACCATGTGGGAGGCTTGAATTGGTTTAATCTGGCAAAGAGGATCTAAAAAGGGGTCTAAGATGTCCCTGGCACCAAGTGAAAAGTTTGTTAAGGTTGGTCTGTGTTGGCCATGTTTCCAAGCTCTCCTGGTGAGGCCATGCCAGGTGAGATGGAAAAAGGAGGCTGGGGAGCTGCTGGACAATGGCTTACACAGGGAAACCCAAGCAAGTGCAAAAAGGTATTGCTGAGTTTAGCAACAGACACGGAAGAACCACTAATAGCAGTGATAACTTGCATGTTTCTTGTAGCCATGGTGAGGAAGAATTGGTACTGGCTGCCCAGGGGGCTGTTTGTGTCCCCATCCCTGCACATATTTAGACAAATGCAGATGGGGAGTTTAAGGGCATTGCTTAATGGTGGACATGGCAGTGCTGGGTTAACAGCTTGACTCACTGATCTTAGAGGTCTTGTCCAAGGGGAATGACTTTATGGCTCCATTATATAATGAGGACTCTTGACCAATATTCTGTCTTTCACAAATTTCAAGCAGAAGTCTAGTATCTTGAAAATCCAAGAGAAAAACAGTCCATGGCAATATTAAAACTGTATTCAAAATGCTTTCAAGCTTCCTTTCCATGTACATGCTCCCCACAGATAAGATACACACATTCCAATGTGGAGACCAGTGTTTGGAGGCTGAATTCCCCCACTGAACAACCCATTTATTGGCAATTGAGACCATTACCATCACTTCCAGAAGCTTCATAGCAGATGCTATGGTATCATTAGGAATTCATTCTTTCTCACATTTTTAGTGATATGTGCAACTCTCATTAAATTTGTGAAGGAAAACCAGCCCCATATTAAAAACCTGTGGTAAAATAGAACAGTTTAGATTTACTGCTTCATAGACAGAATTACTTTTTATTATTATTCACAATGTAAAAAAGTAGCCACTCTCATAAATGAGGAGTCTTTTTCTTCTGTAAGATTTACTGAGGAATTTTTCACATATTCTTTAGTTTACCCTGTTTCTTGCTTCAATGAAGAATACTGAACTGAAGGTAATAAAGGTACTGGCCCTGTCTATTTAAGCTGTGTCCAGCCAGATGCAACAGACATATAATGTCAAGCAGTTGAAATTTCTTAAGGTCTTTTGCTCTTAACCCCAACACAAACCAATAGCAGATGAGTCTTGTCAACAATTTGCTAGTTGCCTGGTATACTCCAACTATTATGTTCTAGACTGCACACTACATATCTGGTTGGCATTAAAGTGCATAATGAAGAACATACTTGCATCCTGTATTTTTTCAGTTTTAATCACTATATTACAGGCTTAACAGGCTTACAGTTCATGTCAGGAGCCAAATTATTCTAATAAAATATGAAGCATTTATCTACTGAGAGGCTGAAAAGAGCAAAGTTTGTTTATTGCCAAGTCTGAAACAATGCTAACTAGAGCGTGTGTTACTTAATCTCATTCATACCCATAAGATTTTACATGCTAAGACTAAGCTGAGTAAATAAAATTCAGAAACTTGAAGGAAATCCCAGTCTCTTATTTTTATTGAGCATTAGTAACAAGCTTGGCTCTGTACTGGAAATAGGCTGTTTTCCAGCTCACTTCAGCTACATCTAAGGCACCTAAGGCTTCATTATAATCTATGTAAGATGTGAAAACTACTATGTAAGATGTGAAAATCTATGTAAGATGGGAAAATAAGCAAAGGAGAACAGTCCTACCAGAACCTAGGAAAAGCACTGGATAAGCAAAGCTTCTGCACAAACACATCCAACTGTTATAACATTTCATCTGACACTTCCAAACCAATGGTGATGTTCTCATTCCAGTTAGGTCAGCATAAGATGAACAATTCATCTCTCAGGGCCAGAACTGTCCCTGTATCTTTGCCCTAAGGAACTTACAGAGCAGTTTAGGCAAATGGAAATACTGTGCTCTAAAGTCCAAGCATGAGATTCTGACCATTCTGTTGCTTCTAGAAAGAAAACTTCCAAAGAACATTCCAGATAAAAGCACTAAAAGAAGAAAATATGTAATGCTAAGGAACAGATCTTCCAAGTCATAAACATGCGAACAAAAAAAAAGCAGAATGCAAGCAAAACCAAACTACTAGACAACAGAACTGAATTTATTTCTCAGATGTGCAGAGTCTTCACTGTTGTAAAGCTGCTACAAGACCATGCAAGGAGCAAATGTCCCATTTCCAGAAAAAGAAAGATGGATACAAGGCATTTTCTGAACAACTTCACCAAGGTCACATATGTTGAGAATCAGGAAATGAAAATATGTATTCTGTGCACCCAAGAGAGTTCCTTATCACTGCAGTCATTCTGCTCTAAATATTTAGCAAAACTGAACATAACCATTGCAAAACCATAATTCATAGAACTCTAAAAAACTCAAATTAGTAGATTTTAAAAATTCCTACAAAGTTACCTTCCAAGACAAAAATAAACCAATGGAACCAATTTCAATAAGGACAGGTTTTTTGAATGTTAGGAGACAAGAAGTTGGTATTCCAAATAAATATGGAATTTCCAGCAATATGCTCTGAGAAAATGCTGGATTTGCACACAAACAAAAGAGTTTATCAACACTTGGGCAAACAGTGAAAGAAGAATAAATGCTCTTTATGCTGCCATAGCTGCACATGGCTGAGAAGAGGAGAAGCAAAACAATTGAAATAGAAAGGGGAAGGTAGAATGGCAGAACAGATGTCTTTAACCATAGTGGAGAAACACTGGATTGAAAAATTAGAACTCTGAAAATATGAAAGTATCTGATTTAGAAAAAGATGTATTAAAAAGACAGCTCAAACTGAATGTTTCCATTCTACACCAACTTACACTTCACTGCAGGACATCACTTTAATTCAATCCAATATCACTGAGCTTTACATCTTGCTTGTACTTGCCACATTCAAAACATCCACCAAAACTTCTGTCATCCTCCCTGTTGTCAACCCCAAGCATCAGAGTCTGAGACTTCAAAGATGATGGACCAGACTTAGAAATCGTGAACTAGAACAGATGGAGCATATTTGCTTTTCAGATACATACAGCTATCTCCACATCTTGCAGGAATACTATTAAAAATGAAATTAAATGTACTAGCTTCTGTATTTCAGATCCACTTAATTCACAGCAGACTGGGTGTCATCCTAAAAAATGACACTTAATGACTACAGGGCTTTTTTAAATTCAAATGAGAATTCCCTCATAAAGAAGATAAAAATGTATTACATTTACCTGTGTACTCTGAGTTCTTACCATTCAGTACATTTCAAGCAGAAATTAGAATTAGTTTTTAGCAAGGCCCTATTGAAATTTTTTCATAATTCCATGGAAATGCAAACACAGTCTTAAAAACAGACAGGTCATAGGTTTCTAAAAAACTTAAAGCTACTTGTCTGACAACACAGATTATGTTAGCAATGTGATTAATGAGAGTGTGAAGAATTAAAGAAAAGACAAGACAGTAGAAGCTCAGAGGAGGCAAAGACAAAATGATATCTCCTTTTCTTATGTTCTTAACACAAGAAATACACATTTCTTAATTTTAAGAATACCTTTGATTTTTAAAGCTATGTTTCCAGTTTCAGATAAAGTAAATTCAGTACGGTGTTCAGCTTAGTAACTCCCACTGTGGGCCTCTTTGAGACATCCTAATTTCCCAGCCCAGTTCTGAGGTCTCTGATAACAGAGTTACCTCAGTTTGGAGGGAAATAACACATAAATTGGGGTATTTATGGTGAATACATAAATTTTTCACGTTAAAATTAAGTCAAACTATTGGAAATATCTACCTGAAATTGAAGAGCTCTATCTGTTGCATCTGAAAGTTTAAATGTCAGGATAAAACTGCATTTAAATACTCTCATACACCTACCTAGCAATGAAAACAGGCAGTTGTAGTTTCTGCACCCTGCAGAGCACTGATGTGGAGTCAAACAGATTTTGCTGTCTCAGTGCTGATGGACATGACAGCACAAAAGTCTTCACATCAGATAGAGCCAGTACTTTCTAAAGCTCCTAAATCATTGCCATGAAAGCAATGTTCTACATGCTGGTGTGTGCTCAGTCAATAAACTTGGAGGCAGGAAGCTTATTTATGTGCTTATTATCCTTCATAATAACCATATAAATGCCTAGAGATTAGCACTCCAGGACCTGTTAGCCAGGCATATCACTGATACAATTTAAACTGCTCTGTGATTAAACACTACCCTCTATACCAGAGGTGCTGAGGCACAGAAGGGAAAGACAGACTTGCAGTGCCTTCTTAAGCTGCTCAGTATTTATTCAAGAAAAACAAAGAGAGAAAGAAGACTTGTAGACACACATGCAAAAATCCATTATGGGGTGGTGGGGTAGAAGAATCTGGTTTTAAACATACTGACCAGCTCTGCTGGTAAGAGAACCAGGCACCTTGGATTCAAATTTCATGCTCTCACCACTAAACCACAATCCCTGCAGAGCATTTAAGTAAAGCTGTAAAATGGAACATCAAACAACAAATGCAAGGCTCTAGGATGTACTTGAATATTACCAAGAGCATTCAACTAATCAGATTTCTTCTTAGCTAAACATACATAAACAAAAAGAAAAATTATTCCACACAGTAGAATACCATGGAGAACTCTACATGATTACAAGGAGTATTTCTGTTACAAACTAAGAATGAAAAACAAGAAACACAGTAACAAGCAGTGATAACTATGTGGCTAAACAAAATGGTTAAATCTCAGTCATAATTTCATGATTTAGTGGTATGAGATGTAAATGCAAAAGAAGGTTAACTCTAAATAGTTCTGACATTAAATCATTGTAATATAAGTCTCTTGAGAGACATGCTATTCCTCCACAGCACTGCATTTCATTTTGTGCTTTTTCTCATTACATATCCACCAAACTTAACTATGACTCTAGGTATTTTTAAGATCAAGCCCAGAATGGCACATGTTCTGCTGAAGCCCAAAAATATAGACCCAGTTACCATTTTGTTTAGAAAAAAGAAGTTTTGTAACAGAAATTTTACATGGAAATTGTTATACTGAGCAAAAGCATTGCTCACTCCTGCAGCAGTCAGTGCTTTAGAGAAAGGTATCAGAAACCTCTTGTTGGTAAAGCCAAATTCATCTCCCAATTAAGAGTATTCCCAGACTGTGATACTCAAGTCTATATCTAGAAGCATGAGATAAAGTAATTCCTCTAAAAAACCCTACAACCTTAAAAAGAAAATCTGGGGGTTTTTATGGCTATGTAAAAGTATTACCTACTTTACCATTCAAGTCAAATGTCAGATTTAGCAGGAATGGCTATAGGGGCCTGCTGTGGTGAACATCTGTCTAGTTCCATGATGTTGGCACCATCAGTCATTTGATGTTCTTCAACCCCTATCCCAAATCTGTAGCACACTTGAGCAAAAAGAGAACATCATTTGTGACTTGTTTTTCAGAGGTACTAAGCACCCCCAGTTGTCATTCTCTTAGTTCATTTTGTTACCCCAGGACTCCATTTCCACACTTATCACTTCACAGGGGTGCATGGGAAACCATCTTGAGCACTCCAAAACACTCTTACAGAACAGAGCACATGATTTTCAAAGACACAATCCCAGTAATCATGTTATTAAGAATAAGGTCACAGGGCTTGCTAACACCACATAATCAGAAATACCAAGGTGGATGAAGCACCATTGCTACTAACTACAGCACTGGGTCTTCTCCTGGAGTGTCAGTGCATGTATTTTTTTTTGAAGCTGCCCACATCTATGGATATGAACTACACGTGTAGCTGCTTATCAGCCAGAGTGTATACACTGAGCTCCCAGCAAAGATAAAAGCAACAGAACACAGATGAAAAAAATGTTGACTTTAGTAATTAGAAAAAGCCAGCTGCAGCTAATAAGGAGAAGGAATGTTAAACTGAGACCTTTTTATTTTTTTTTTTTAAACTTACTACAGCTGAGACACAGAAGCCAAGTAAATCACTGGACTCTTTCACTTTATGACTGCTGGTAGAGGACTGTGCATAGAAAAACTACTGTAGCTGATCTGGTAGGACCACAAGCCCTGAATGGAAGTCTTCGTTCAGGTCAAGCTTTGGCAAATCCCAATCCTTCTCAGGTGACAGTACATGTATTCGACCACATCCAGCTGATCTCTTCAAATATTTTCTTTCCTCTCCTCCTTAAGCCTTCCAGAGTGTTTAAGTAGCACAGACTAATGTTATTTTACCCAATGAGCCTCATGTTACATCAGGCTCAATATGCAGTAGTTTCACTTGGTGCCTGCTTGGAAAGTTATTTGAGAAAAGCCCTCTTCCAAAGCTGAAATAAACCCCTACGTATTGATGCCACTGCTAATTACAATAACTGAAATAAAAGCTGAAAGCAGCAAGACTTTTTCCAGGAGTCTGATGAAAGAGTTAAAGTAAATTAAGAGTTCTCAAACATAGCATCAGCAAATTGACAGCAATATTCCAGAGCAAGTACCATCTCAGGAATATTCCTAATGCCTGAGACAAATTGACATTACCCCCAGATTTACAACAAAATGAGGGAGACCAGAGTTAGGTCTAGTATCTTAATTATTGCATTCACAGTGCACTCTTTGGTATCTGTAAATATTTAAGAGAAGAAAAATGGAGGAGCAAAGAACTCATGGGATACAAAATTAGCATTATAGAATCTTATTTTTATGACAACTTGTGCTACTGCTAAATACCAAGAAGCTTCTCTGGGTTGATTTTAGTAGTCCAACAACATTAAGAGGATTGCAACTGCACATGATTCTGTCACTTATCCTAAGGATTCCTAAAGGGCATGGATTGTTTCCTCTCCACAGCTGGCTATTTAAAAAGCAGGCTCAAGCCAGGTACCCAATACATTTCCAAGCTATCTTTTGCAGAATGGCTGAAGCTGGAAGGAACTTCTGGAGGTGAAAGGAACCATTTGGTCCAATTATCCTGTTCAAGTAGGGCCAGACAAATACAGCTGTCCAGGACCACATGTGGATGACTTTTGAGCATTTCCAAGGACAGAGACTCCACCTCTCTGGATAACACATGCCAATCCTCAGTCACCTGCACTGTAAAAAAAGTCCCAGTGAAAAACCCAGTCTTGGGTTGCAGGGACCATGAAAAAGAGATGGATAGAGCAAGTACAGCACAAAAGTAGAAGGATAACAGATGAGGCTGAACACTAATCTGAAATGGAGGAAATACTTCTTTTGTGCAAGCCCTCAGCACAGAAGGGCTATATAAACCAGTGAATATGGACAAATCTGAGATATACAGATACAGACACCCAACTTTGTCCTCTAATAAAAAGGTTATTCTATGCCTCTTCTTCCTCTTCATGTGTCAGTTTTGTTTACCTGAATCCTTCAAAAGAAATATGTATAATTTTACTACTCCACATCTGTACAGTACTAGACTAGGTGGTCTACAAGTTCTGTTTACCTAAATATAAAATTTATCAGATTTGCTTCTCAGTTTCACACCATACATTAAAAAAACAAACCAACCACAAAAAAAAAGAAAAAAAGTACAGTGGAGCCAAATTAACCTTTACAGGGAAAAAAAAGTTACTCAAAAATATTGGAGATTCCTGTCATTTTAATTCTTAACTACAGCCATAAGCATTTCCTAAAACTGAATTCCAAAACAACTTTAAAGGCCACAGACAAAATTTAGCAAACTCTGTCACTAGTAAAAGAACTATGATAACTACTCATAATTCTACAGTTCCATTATAGCTAAAAAGAGAAACCATGACCCAGTGTCATCTCAGCATTAGCAAAGATGCTGCACTCCAACATACTGCAATAATAAAAAATAGAGTTGGAAGCCAAAGCACCTATCAAGAAGCACCACTTCAATTAGATGTTGACATTATTTACATCCCTACTGCCATAATATTAACATTTCACACTGGAAAGCTGCTTAGGATTTACAGAAAACAGAAATTTATTTTCTGTTACCATTTTTATTGATACATATAAGAACCACAAGCTTTGCAGGTAGAAAGACTAACAATGAAAGCAATCCCTCTGACATCCTGAAGGTACCCTCTTAGCAGGGAAGCAGAATTCCCACCACTGAACCATGTCAGGCAAAACCAAACTCATAATGTATAATAATGATTGTACTCACATACAATCAACATTTGCTGAACAACTTAAAACAGACCAAGACAGATTCATGCAGGCCTTGCATATTTCACCCAGCTCAGGCAAGGAACTGAAGCTGAAGAACTGTCCTGCTGCCACAGGAGTAGATCACAACAGCAAAGGCACACAAATACCCTACTTGCAAGGTGCCTTGCCTCAGATGTCCCTCAGAGTGTCAGCTTTCCTTGCACTCAACAGTGTAGGGGAGAGAACGCTGACAATTTTGGAGAAGATAGGAAACCAAATTTAGAAGTAAAACCACCTCCTGAGAATGCTCCTGGCGAAAGTAAACCACCTATAACCTGATGCAGACAGACAAATAAGGAAACCCTCTATGAAATGCTCTTTGGGTCTAGATTTCTTGCAAGAGTGAAGCATCTCAAATCAGAGGCTACTTGAAAGTATCTCACAATAATTGCTAAAAGCTTTAAGCAAACTAGAACCAGCAGCTGCTGTGTTGTGCTGTGAACACAACCTAAAGCACCTCTGTGCATTGCAGGGATTGTGCCAAGTCACAAGTGATTCTTGCTGAGACAGAACTGAACCCATGCCCATCACATTATCAGTGTGCACTGTGCAAACTGAGGTGTAAACCAGGTCTGAAGCACCTTGCATGAAGGGCCAAGGAACATATCTGCTCTAGGAAGGGGATCCAGGACAGATTTCTCATTTCTGCTCTGGTGACCTTAGTTCAGAGGCTGTCTCAGCAGGGCTCACCTCAGCTGGGACCCTCAAGTACCATCTCAATATAGACAAAGCAAAAGAATATGGGACTTTAGTGCCCATTTAAATGACTCACAGCCACATGCTTGGCAGTGGAGGCATTGTGTAAGTTGGAAGGTTTACAATAAAAACATACGGTATCTACCAAAATTTTCGAGTAATTCCAGAAAGAAGAGGGAATCAGTAACACCTATCTTTACTAAGCACAATTGCTGTTTCAGTTGTTTCCATCTTGCCCATAAAGTTTTAGTATGGACGTGATGGGTGTTGTCAGCACTGCTATACACATGCAGATTAATCTGTGCATGCACAACAGCCACTTGTCTGATGTGGCTGGTTTGGGGGTTTTTGGTATTCCAAAGGTGGCAACCATACGGCTGAGAAGGCCATACATGACTGCAGAGTTTATGTGTGTGTGTAACATATTTCAGCCAGCATTTCAACTCAGAAAGGAAAATAATGTGCTTGGATCAGGAAGTTTGTATTTTATGGCAGCACTGCAATTCTCTAACACAAATTCACTTGTCCCTTTGCAGTGTGAAAGCAGTACAAGTATCTTCCAAGATAAAAAGGCACAAACACTGTCTTCATTGCTGCACATGGTCGACTTTGGATTTAGTGCTCATGCAACTGTCCAGGGATTTAAAAAAACACCAGCCTGAAAGCCAACATCACAAACATTACTTATCTTCCATGTCCCTTCCTCCATCTCACTACTACATCTATGTTTGGGTCTGATTTTCATCAAGATGGAGAAAATCTTGACAATTCTCACAAAAAATGTAGACAAAGGTAAATTTGAGACTCAGTCCTTAAACCACATGCTTTGGAGTATTTTTAGATTTAAATCCTAGAGGGAAAAAATATTTTTTACAAACAGAAAATCACAGTAGAAGTACTTTCATGATATTTTGGATCTATGTTAACTATACATGAGTTGCCATTATCCTCGTCAAGTAACACATATAATTCCACTGAAAGTGTGGGGGATGGGGATGTTTGAAACAAAATTACAGAACTGCACACCTCTTCAAAATATTATGTAACCTGTAATTGCTTACATTTCCCTAGTTAGTCTTATGACCATCCCACAAAAACCAACAAAAAAAGGAAGGAGACAACATTTTCTCATAAAAGGACAAAATCTTAGAGATACATCAAGTACTTGGCTCTAGTGAAATTTGTATTTCAAAAGGAAACACATAACAGATTAATTACTGAAAAAAATAACATGAAGATTTGTTGTACTTCTCACCAGATCTTAACAGATGGGATCTTAAAAACCACCCATTGATCACATAAGTCAAGGTACCTCAATACTAATTGCTTCTCTGCTTTCCTGAAAAAATTAATCTCTTCCCTACACTATAGTTCTATTCCTTTTTTTAATATCCTTTCGCATTTCACAGTTTGCACATCAAGTCCACAAACAAGAGGAAATTTCTGAAAATTTAACTGTCAATCTTTGGTATGCTGGGCCCTAAAAAGACATCTTAAACTTAAAATTTAAGTAACAAGCACTTGCATCAAAATGGGATAAGATTAAAGCAGAGCTATATAAGTTCACAGCAGTGTTTCATTCAAGGACATTTAGGTAGAAACACAAGGATGAGAGAGGGATCTCTACACATCCAGAAGATTCTAGCAGCTGCTCCATGGACCACAGTTTGACAGACAAAGGTGAGAGATGTGTGTAGCTGTTTGAAATCGAAGTTCTAGGACATAGAAATCCCAAAGTAAGGACATACAACTAAGGTCTCAAATACTTTTGGGCTCAGAGGCAGACCTACAGAGGAAAATATCATTAGATTCTATCATTTCACAGGAGTTACACTTGTCATCTCCATCCCATGTTCAGAACATGGGTTTCACATCAATTAAGTATTTTGAAATAGTATTATGTATAAATACCAATTTCTCGTAATTCCTCCATCCCACCCACTCCCTCCACTGCAGAAAGGTGACATTAGAATGTTGGCAAACTTATGCTTTCACTCTTGCCTCTCCTGTGCTTGGCACTGTTGCATTACCATCTGCCTTTTTGGGGCATATGCTGCAGAGACCACCTCCCTGATCCCTTTCAACTTCATTTCTACTCAGAGGTTTGAAAAGTATTAGTGAAAATGGACAGGAGCCAAATACTGAGATAATTAAGTGACACAGCTAGAAGTCAAGACAGACTTACAAGTGACCTTACTGCCCACAGATATGCAAAGCCCAACAAATGAAGTAACACCAAAGTCTGATGGATGAGTGCTCTCTATGGATGGAGCTGCCTGGACAAAGCTATTGTGCAGGCAGGAAAGAGAGCTCTGCATCTGTTTTAAGGTGCTCACAAGCAAGATCCAACTGACACTTGGACACGTCGCCTCCTAACATGTATTATTAGAATCCAAGTATCAAAAAGTGATACAAAGTCTATTCCAACCTCTATACTAAAAATTACTTGGGAACAGGTTTACACCCACCATTACTGTCCCAAAAAGTGATGGATTTACTCCTCTTGCACAAAATTACTTTGCAGCAGCACACTGACACCAAGGCATTACATCTGCTATACTACAAGCACAATGAGTATACAAACAATGGCAGCACCTAATTTCAGTGTCTAAAGCAGTCCATGATTAAAGGATCAAGCTGTTACATTTATCCATTATCAACAGCCAACACATATGAAGTCATGCTTTTCACTAAGAAAAGGATTAGCAAATACTTGGAGCCTAGACAAATACAGAAGGTTCTCCAACTGTGCCTAAACAAAACTTTGAGGTGAAAAGAAAAGGCCTGCTTGAAGAACTGGATTTATTAGAAAAAAATACCTGAAACTAAATCAATCTTCTCGAATACAGGAGAGATTAGAACTTTCAGGGATTGGTATCTGTCAAAGTTAAGAGCTGCACCAACACTTAACTTTAATATAGATGGTGGATCCTTTCTCACTGGGGACTAATTTCAGTTTAGTTCAGGGGCTAACAGTGAAGACATGTACAGCTGAACTACACTTCAATTACAGATAGAGATAATCAAGTAGTCTTAGATTTATTTAGTTAGGGGTATGCTTTATCTGATAAAAGGCAGCCACCTACCATAGGATAAGTTAAATTGTACGAACAGTTTGATGGACTTGACCAATTAGCACTACTTCAATTATAAAAAAAAATGTAGACCCACATGTTCTAGATAGCTACCTGTAGTCACATGAATCCCATCCCAGAATTCAAAATCAAGGATGCATTTTTGGAAAGGGTGTCATGGTGAGCTATAAGATTTCAAGTTGGAGGTATGGTAAGCTGGACAATGTTTTCAGCCTGTGATGATCTGCAGGTTTGACAAGACAGTCTCTCTAGTTAGTGAAAGTTTTTGGTATTAAAAAATAGCTAGATGATCAGAAATGAAATGCAGCTCTCCATGGAATAGTCAGAGTCTTGGCAGAAACTGCAAGAGAAAGAAAAAACCCAACAAATAAACAGCCCATTGTTTATTTCTTTATTCTTTGAATTTTGATAGCAAGAACCTCTTCCACTTTCTACCTTTTAAGTAATTTCAAATTTTCCATTTTTAAAAGCAGTTTATATAAACAACACCAAGCTACCATACTTTAATGTAATAATTATGCTGGCCTGTATATTGTAAATGATACACTGCATTCAGAAACTGCATTCTTGCTGTTATCACCATATTGTCCCTATATTAGTGTAAAAACTCAGTTTCAGAATCTGTCATGTATTTTGAGCTGCTTTAGTGAGAGTCTTCAGCCAAGCCTTAGAAAACGTGTATTCCCTCCATCCCTCAAAAGGGGAAAATATACTGTTAAGACGAATTTATCAAGCATACAAGTCTAAGCTCTTCATCATAGTGCCAATCTTACAGCAGGTTTTAACACAAAAGCATGTACACAGACTCCAAGGTCTGATCAGGCCAGCATCCTAACCCCAAGGGACTCCTAAGGGAACCTAAAGGAAAGGAAAGCATACTCACACCAACACTGTGCCAGAACATGTTCCCCATTTCCAACTTCCCCAATAACAAGTCTTGGGACACCCAGAGGTGCCAAATGCATAGGACCTGCCCCCAAGGTGTCCTGCCCAGCCTCTGGTTGCCAAAGAGAGTCACGTACATACCAAACCCAGAAGTGTATCTTTAAAATATTACAAGCAGCACTATAAAGCAGCTTTGGGAAGCTGAATCTAACACCTAAACTTAGACGTCTGTTTTGACATTGAATCCTGCTCTTCATGTTTTGGGCATTCTTCTGCAAATCTTCACAATTCTTTGAGCACTGTTTATCCTCAGTAACACTGCATCATTAGCTAGCTCAGTATTCAGTCATTCACACAGAAATTTTGATTTCTGGAAGTTTTACAAACTTCCTCAGATGTACCCAATGTAAGTGTAAATTTAACTTTTCAATGGTTACAGAATTAGGCTATTATAACTGCTGTAGTAACAACATATGTATAAAGAATGTTTAGTAACTATCCTAAGTAGGGGTTTGAGGAACAGAAACTACGCTCCAAAGCATTTCTCCTGATCATGAGTGCTTGGAAAATTACCACTTGTGTTAGCACATCTCAGTTCTTTCACAGGTTCTGTTACAACTGCTTAATGTTGCACCTGAGGGAAAAAATATCTCCAAGTACAGCTTGAACATAGGATTTTAAGTCTTAATCCACAGATAAACCTTAACTGTCCTTCAAACATAAAACATGTTTCAACCTCAAAGAGGATAGAATAGCTAACAGCTAGAATATTTGGATAGTGTNAAAACATGTTTCAACCTCAAAGAGCTAGAATATTTGGATAGTGCTAGACCATTAAAAGTCATGTAGTATATTTTTTTTAGATAAATTACTCTTTAGGAGCTAGTACAGTCTTTGTAAAGTAGAGGTGGTATTTATTTCAGTCAAGTATTTCCAACAAAGTTTTTTTTTTTCCCTAATGCTCAGATCATCTATCTTTCCCAAAGCCTGACCATACAATCAGCTGAGACAGGTTGCAAGATTATCTCAGGTTAGTACCTTATTAGGAAAGCTAAATCACACTCCCCAATATCCAAGCAGGTTTTTTCTCCTAGCTGAAAATCCATGTAACAGCTTCCTATAATAACAACAGGTTTGTGGTCAAGATTCCCATCTTGCACGATGGTAAAGATTTAATCAACATAATTTTGAACCCAGTGACTTGCCCCTCCATATATGCATATTCTCCAATAAACACTGTGCACAAAGCTACATTGAGGTCTGAGAAACATTTGGGAAATTTCCTGTCCCAGGTGTTCCTCCTGTATCCTACCTGTGGATATTTTGCCATCACAACTCATTGCCACAGGTATTCTACCTTTATGTACCTCTTACACAGAGTGTAAGCACTGAGGAGATAAGTATTCACCTTAGCCCCCATGACAGTCCAAGAATAGGAACTAAATGGAAAAACAAGTATTTTACAGCCACTGGTTTTGAGTTTTGAATATAAACAACTTCTGGTTTAACCATGTGAATGTGTCCCATTCACATTTTTATTACCTCAGAGTTGGTCTTACCAACTGTAGAGAGTCTCTCTGTAGACCCCTGAGTCTTCCCATCAGTGCAGGCACTGCTATCATATTGACTTCTTTCCCCCTGGGTGTAAGCACTGAGGAGATAATCTTGATGGCTGTTTATAACGTTTCCTCTACTGTCTTCTGTCAAAACTTTTGCAGAATACCCTCATGCCTCCCAGTAAGCCAGCCTGAGAGTCTTCATTTCTATGCACCCCCATTTTGACTTGTGGTACTCTTTGGAAAAGTTGTTTTCATTACATCTCAAAGAGAAAAATCTCTTTCATGCACACTGTGATATTCAGTGAAATGCTAAGACATGAAACTGCCCATCTTATACTGACTGCTAAAGAGAAATCTGAAAAAGAGATGTAATTTTTCATTGAAGAAGGCTTACAAGAGAAACAAAAAATCAAGTTATACAATCCAACAAGAAAAAGAAGATTTAGGCTAAACCAGCTGTGGTATTACACCATTGAGCTTTAAGCTATGTAACCCTTAAATAGGTTTTCAAATATCTTTTGTGGGAAAGGCAGAAAGGCCATTATTACCTGGTCAGGGCAGTGACTTCCAGAGGGAGAATTTGGTGGGGTGTTTTAAGGAAAGTAAGGTTCTGTTCTGAGCAATTATGCAAAGCAACAATCTAATGAGCTGAAAAAGTAACTAAGAGCAGTAGTGGAATAAGTAGAGCCTGCTGTTTATTACACATTTAACAAAAAAAATTTAGTGAAGTGACACTGACTAACAAAACACAAATCAATGCAAGGTAGGGACCACTTTCTAAACCCTATTTTATTATTTCACTTCATGTTGCAAGCCTTGATTTGGGAAACAGTTGCAAGCAGATGGTGAATGAGAAATTCTGGGAACATCTTCCCAAATTTACTTAAGTCTTCTTTACGAGACTATTCTACATCAGCAACAAATCCATGCAAATGCCAATATAGGCATATACACTTAAAGTTTATTGTACATTTAGATGCTTTTAAAAAAAGCTACACATGATATTTGCCCATAATTCCAGTCTGAATGCAATTGATTCCTACCACACAGGAGACTTAATCTGTGCCAAAAATTGTATTTCATTAAGAAAATGATATTATGGAGCATCTGAGATCATGTAACAGACAAAACAGAATGCCAGAGAAATTTTAACTGCCAGTACCCCACAGTGACTGCCTGATTATAAGCAGATGGGATATGGAAAAATTGTGAAATTATTGGAATTTTGGGTCCTGTACGAAAGCATTACTTCAGACTGGATGTGTCATGGCAAATATCTATTATAATTTGAATATGTTCTTAGATTGTGCTTTCCGTGCTTAGAACTGGCTACGCTCACTTCTTTAGACTTATTAACTGAAAAAGACTACATTCTTCAAAGCCCAAAACAAAACCCTTAGGTGATAGCACAAAACCGTGCCAGTAAGTCAACTGTCAATAGTGATCGTATTTATCCAATAATTAAACTAAAAACTAATTTAAATCAATCTCCTTTGGAAAAGCCAACTGTTCAACAAGCACAACAATTGGTCTAGGATCAATCAGTGAACATGAGATCAATTAAAACCAGCTTAAGTTTTTGTAGGAGGACAATTCACACAACTTGGGTTAGATGTCTATTCATTTCAGTACTCCCACAATGCAGCCCTTAAGCTCTGTTGTAAAGCAGAAATGCCACTATCACCCTCCGCTGTCTAGCCAGCACTCTAAGTAGTTCCACATTTAATTAAAGACACAGTATACCCTTTGTTAGCACAGATAGTCTGGTCACTTTAAAGGACTGCTATCGTTTTAGCCACACACACATAAATTAAACTCTGGAAACCATCTGTTGAAAAACCATCAAAACCAAACTGCCTTGCAATTTTGTTTGTATCTCCTCTGAAGGTGATATATGCATGAAAGTGCAAACTATTTTCTTCTCGTAGTTTTATTACTATTTGTAGCACTTAACACTGGAGATGTTAAGTCCCTCCCTTCCAAATAATACCACTGAAAGTGCAATTCTTGCAGAAATACAAATTTCTCAACAGCATTAGCCACCTGATTTTCAGCTTAGAAATGCAAAAGGAATGTATGGAGGAGAAAATAACAGGAAAAGGGATAAAAAATAATTCAGAATATGTGGATAATAAAAGCATTTTATAATAAGGTGAACCTCTCCACCAAAAAAAAAAAAAAAACACAAAAAAAAAAAAAAAAAAAAAAAAAAAAAACCCCCACCCCAACCCTGGGGCAGCCGGAAGGCGCTGCAGTAACCTCTCCGTCCACACGGGAGCTGTACTGGCACATTGCACCGCTCCGGCTCCCAAGCTTCGGCATCCCGACACCAGCGTTTAGGGAAACCAGTGAAGCCCCAGCGCACCGTTTATGTCCTTTCCTCAAAGGTATCTGCACGTTTCCAGCAAAGTTGGCGGCACAGAAATCCCCTTGGCGCGGGGCAAGGCGCGGTGCGCTCCGCCGCCGCGGCTCTCCTGGCAGCCAAGCCCCGCGGGAGCAACACGGCGGCGCCGGAGGATGGAAGGGGAGAAGCCGCCTTTCTGCCTCGGAAAGCAGCCACAAAGTCCGTCCCGTGGACACGCGACTCTTAACTGTGCGAGGTAACAGCGATCCCCCGGCAGCCACGAGCCGCTGGATGAGGAGCGACGGCGACATCAGCGCCATCCCCTGCCCGCTACGGCCCCTCCCGCGGAGGGCAGCTCCCAGCGAGACCCCGGCTGCACCGGCCCCGCGGGGAGGACACGCCGTGGGGGCCGGAGGCCGTGTGCCCACCGCTCGGCATTCTCGTCCCCGGCAGCCCTGGCCGGTCCCTTCCCATCGGAGCTCACGTCCACGCTGCCGCTCCTGCTCCAGGCAGGACCTCCCGACCTCTGCAGCGGGACGGCGGCGAGCAGCCCCCGGAGCTGTCGCCACGCCGGCACGGCCCCGCGCCCCCGGGCTCGCCCCCGCTGCCGCCCCACGTGCGGCCCGGTGCCCGCGGAGCCGGAGCGTGGCTCACCTGCCGGAGAGCGGCCCTCGCCCCCGGGCGCTCCCGCAGCTGCCCCGCCGCCGTCCCGGGCGAGCAGCCGGCGCCACTCACCTCTCTTGCTGCGTCTCCAGCGGCCGGGCTGGCAGTGGCCGTAATCCATGCAGTTCAGGATGATCAAGGCAAAGGAGAAGAGGCGAAACTGCATCCTGGGCCGCTGGGGTGGGCAGCCTCCTCCGGCGGCAGCGAGGGGCGGCGAGGCCGGCGGCGTGCGGGGCGAGGAGGGGCCGGCGGAGGG